>ML341849.1:52626-94213 GCA_005239505.1 Nicotiana paniculata
CTTGCTGGTCTTGCTTCAATTTCTAGATTTTCAAGCTCTCACTGTCTGGGTTTCTCTACTGCTTGTTTTTGTTTTCCTGTTAGTTGTTGTGTTGATCTCCAGTTTTTAGCATTTGACCTTTATTTGGTCAAATTTCTGTTGCTTTTACTCTTAAAAAGGTATGTATTAACTCATCTTTTCTTAATGAAATTTCTTGAACTGGAATCTTCTTCTTCTTCTTCTCCCTGCTGTAAACTAGTTGTCATTGATGAATGAGGTTATCTCTTCTGCTTGACATAAATGTGACTGTATAGGTGTTTATTAGCATATTAATGAACATGTGAATGTGATAGATACTGTTTTGTTGTTGGTATTTTCTTTGCTGAAATATTCTGTATATTTCAGGCCAAATGTATATAAATATGGTAAATATTCATAGTTCCATACAAAAAAATAAGCCTGCACTAAGGTGAAGAATCTGACCTTCTTTATGGTCAGGTTCTCCCTATAAGTGTGCAGAAAATATGCTTTCAATTGAGTCTCCTTGGTCAATAAAGAGATTCGATAAGCAAATCTCTAGATAGGTTAGTATTAGCACTAGGGTTGATGAATTTGACCATATAATGGTCAAATTCACCCCATGATAGTGCACAAAAATAGTATAAATGGCTGAAATTTACCCTTCAAAGGGTATAAAGTAGGTAGTCAAGAAGGCCTTTAGAGCAAAGAATCCGAGCCCATAAATGGCCTGATTCATTATGTAAAAAGCCAAGAACAGTCAAAGTATTCGAATGAATACTTGCTGAAATATGGATATGACTGTAAGGGTCAAAAAGGGTGGCATCATTAGAATGAATCTGACCCCTTCTATGGTTAGATTCTTTTCACCAAATGCACAAAGTTTCCGCTTTGGTATCATAAAATCTCACATCAATAGAGTTAAGTCTGACCTCCATCATGGTCAGATTTGCTCTAATAGATGTATTATACATCTATATTGAGATGATTAGAAATTACAAAAGAAGAGTTACAAGTGTAAAGTATCCAGATGAGAAGCAACCCATTAGGATTTTTTAGCTCCTTCTTTAATATTCAAAACTGTATTCTTACAGAGGTTGTATTTTCTTATTATTTCTGTAAAAAGAAAAACTGTAATTATTCATTTCTGCATTCTGGGACTTTGTAATTTAAGATGGGACTGTGTATTCATTTTCAGCCTTTTTAATATATACTGTTCATGTTGATCTCTAAGGCAATCCCTTGGAATTTCTAATCTAGTCCTAATATATGAAGTAATACAGTGCTGATAGGTGTTTAATCAAAAGAAGAACTTGTATTTTCTTAAATTAGCCTGCATAAAACTTCGAATGAATATTTAGTGAACTTTTTTTAGAAAGCATTCGTTTCAAAAATCAGCCGTTTTCAATACAAGTAGAAATCAGTAAGATTATTTCCAGTTCATTTCATCTCTCGAAAAAATGTCTTCTGAAAATCAACATGGGAACACTTCGAATACGTTCTAGTCTTAGAAACACGGGTCTAGGTTATTATTAATAAATCTGCCTGAGTTTATGTTATTTCAGAAAATTACAAAGGCCCAGGAAATAAAGTGATTCTAGCTTACCAAATTCAAAGCATAAAATTAGTAGATAATGTTTTTTTATATGTTTGTGTATATATGATGTGTTTCTCAATGAACATATTTGATACCATTTAGCATATTAGAATGTAGAAGCCTTTAAGATTTGAAGGAGAACCGAATTTCCTAACTAATATTCCTCTTGCAAAAATAGTCACAATTAGGATGGCCCAAGGTGTTACAAACGGGGCTAAGTGAGGCCATAACCCATAAAACGTTGTCTTTAGACTAATGTACATTATTTTTTAGATGATATTATAGGTAAGATGTTACTTTTGGTTCGAAATTTGATATAAAAATCGACCGTGACTTCAAAAATTACCTTAAACTACATTCGAGAGTGGAAACTCATGCCCCCGACCGTCAACTCCAAACAACTAATAAAAATGTAAACAACAATCACGGGTGCATTTCATGTGACGTGTTTTCCATGTGTTCAAAAAACAACAAGTGCATGCCATCGTGACTTGTCTAAGATAAATCCATAAACATCTTAATCGATCTTAAAACTAAAGCGCTCTTTCAAAAATAGAAAATAGAAAAATAATTGAATATTCGCCTCAAATAGGCATTTTTAATCGTCATAACCATAGTCATGACCATATAATCTACACTCGGGTGCGACAATTCATGTCCCTGTCTTCAACTTCAAAGTTTTAATAAAAATCACATGTTATAATTGCGGGTGCATTTCATGTGGCGTAGTTATAATGTGTCCAAAAACAAACAAGTGTACGTCATTGCGACTTGTTTCAAAATAATTTCATAAATATTAAAAAGCGGCTAAAAAGTAAGAAGGCTAAAAATGCATAATAGGTTTAAAATATGTAAATAATTAGATAATTAGGCCAAATATTAATAATTAAGCGACCGTGCTAGAACCACGGAACTCGGGAGTGCCTAACACCTTCTCCCGGGTTAACAGAATTCCTTACTCGGATTTCTGGTCGCAGAAAAATCAAAACAGAGTCAAAAATTTCCTCGGTTTGGGATTTCAAATGGTATCCCGGAACACCGTAAAAAATTCGGGTGGCGACTCTGAAAAACAATTAATAATCCCAAAATCGAATAATGTCACTTAAAGTGGAAAAAATCCCTTATTACCCTTACACCGGTGAAAAAGGAGGTGTGACATCCATGACTGGTCGAATATCATGGCGTAAATCTCGGAACAGATCAAACCAGAAACAATTGATTAGCTAATGGGATTTCCTTCTGTAACTAGAGTTATACCATAAGTAGAATTCCTCTGCTATATAAAAGGGGTTCTAATCATTTGTAAGGGAGATTATTAATAGACATCAAAGCAATATAATTCTCCTTCTCTCTTGCGTTCTTGTTCATCAGCTCGTTATATTTTTAATTGTTCTTGCATTAACCAGTTCGAGGGTATCCAAGCTCGAGGGCTGAGTTCCATTCTAATATTGGTTTGCTTTACTTTATAATTCAATTATGTTATTTATATTCATATTTATCAATTAGTATTGAGTGAAATCACGTATCTTTAAAACCACATTATAAGTTTAATCGTTATCCAATTTTAAGGGCAAACACCCTCCTTGTCAAAAAGCCTCTTAAATTAGAAACCCTAGAAAACTTTTTTCAAAATTTTGGAAGAAGATTAACAACATTGGATCGATCATGCGGATGTTTAATACTTTGTATCACGAAAAATCCAATATAAAATCTTCAGTTAGTTAGTTAACATATTAATTGTCGAAGTGTGCTTCCTTAACGAGTTTGGGCAATTTTTCGGGGGACTACAAAGCAATCATACTAATTTAGTATTTCCGCCCCTCTCCCTGGCTATGTTTTTTCATCTTGGTTCTCTCTCCATCCTAAGAAGGAACAATATATTTAAAAATTTATATTATTTCTCATTTTTTAAATATTTCTGTTCCAAATTAATGATTGTTAGAATCTTGAAAAGGAAGTCTCTCCTCAAACTTTTATCAAACTATCTGTATGAGTCAAAATTTGATCAAAAGAGTTCTATTTAAGGAAGGGCGACAAGAGTCAATCAAGCCGAAGTTATGTACGGGAAGTAGTATACAGGCGAGTAGCGTAGCTACGGTCGAGTTCGAGCACTCTGACCGGCTCAAACAGCTAGCTTAGCAATTAGATACTTTGGAGGAATATTCCACAGGATATTCTCAAACCTCAAATACTTTTGGTTTAGGACCGCTGGGAAAGAGAAGTGTCCTATATAAGTACTAAAAGAGAGGACTTCAAGGAGAGGGAGACTCGAGAAAGAATACACACACGCCTCTTTTATAGTGGAGAGAGTTTATCACTTTAAGCACTCTGCCAGAAGGACAAAGGTCACAAGATTCTTGTATTCGTCCATAGATCAACTTTATCAAACAATGTGGATCCTCCTTGCTCAGGTTGGGTGAATCTTTTCCTTTATATACATTATTTGTCATTCGATGTTATTCAATACAGTCTTTTTCTCATACTATAGTAATCGACCACGATTATGGCCAATGTTTATATTCTTCTATACTTTTACATTCCCGTTGTTCACCTTAGATCTGGAGTTAATTATCTTTAGCTAGAATTTTCCCGCTATCTTCTTACTTAATTAGTTTAACAAAAAGACATAAAACTTTTTGGTCAAACAATTGGCGCCGTCTGTGAGGATTTTCTAGTTAAAATTTTAGTTTCCTCTAGATCCAAATTCAATTCTAGCTCCACTTTCTGTTCATTGTGGTGTCATCCTTTTGTTACAAATGCAAACTTGAGAAATTCGTAGGCCAACTCTTGAAATAGCCAGACCAATCAAGGTTAGATCTTTTCATATATGTACGAGATGTTCTATGAGTTCTTAGTGAATTATATTATCGTTGCATGATGCTGGAAGGCATGTTGTCTATGCTAATGGAATGAGGTCGTGACTTGTGAGGATTTTGTAAAAACATGAAATTAAAATTATGTTTGATAGCGATATGAAAACTACGTTTTGCTGTAGTAGTGGCTTTGGTATGTCATGCGTATAAATTGTTAGAGTAGGATTATAACCATTACGTACTGAGCACGTCCCCAATTCTACTGCCATATTAATGCTAGACATCAATTTATATCTTATATATGCTGCTCTCTCTCTCTTAGAGAGGGATGATAGCCTGTTGTGTAACTCTTGATAAATTTGTCTCTCCTTTATGCCTATCATATGGCTTATGTATCCTTTGGTTTTGTGCACCCGGGATCGGATCAGATTGGGTCACGAACGCGTCGAGATTGGACTCGGACTCGAACTCGGGATCCCAAAAGGCGATGTGATTTGCTAGTCCATAAGGTGCCTAGATTTTACTAACAACGAAGCTGAGCACGAGGCTGAGATTGGATCTAAAGCTAGTACTCGAGTACAGAGCAAAATGAGTCGTCCTACGGTGCGACTCTCAGCTCGTTGTCAATCAAGTCGCAGGGACTTTCCGAATCAAGGAATCGAGACTGCGGAAATACCAGGTCGAAATCTACAAGCTGTTACCCGAGCTCGATGAATGCCAGCTCGAACAAATCCCCCGAGCACAGAATGCCGAAGCAGACGACCTTGCCAAACTGGTAGCGACCACCAAAAGCATAACTGGAGAAGGGAAAATGGTCTCTCCCCTCCACTCGTCGACCAATCAAGTCGAGGTAATGAACGATTTCATTTGGTTAACTCACTATTTTTTCTGAGTGGGATAGAAGCAGGAGCATTCTCACAGATACGCGAATAGGGAACAACTACCGTCATATAAAAATAAAATAAAAAGAGATCAGTTGCGACAGCGGAACCCAACTCATCAAGAGAGAGGTTGTCGAATCCTCCGAGAAGTAGCATACCACAAGAATACTCTCCATGCCGTATCGCCCAACATGCAATTGGCAAGAGAAATCCTCCAATACATCAATACTTAACATCATAAAAAGAAAATCTGAAGACGCCGAGAGACCATATAGACTGGGACTGGATTGCCAGCCTGGGAAACATGCAAATCTCTCCAATACATTCAGGCAAAGCATAAGTGCGTGAAGCTCGCCCGTATTTTCACCGAAGAGACGATGCGTCGATTGAACAAGTTAATTTCAACTTCTCTCGAATTAACCACGAGTTAAATTAGACCTCGCTCGAATTCACTATGGACTACATTCAACCTCTCTAGAATTAATTACGGGTTACATTCGACCTCGTTCGAATTCACGCCCATGCGGCTCCCGGACATCATCAATCAAAATGAGTTAAATTCGACCTTGCTTGAATTCATTACGGGTTACATTCGACCTCATTTGAATTCACGCCCGTGCATCCCCCGACCATCATCAATCAAACGAGTTAAATTCGACCTCGCTCGAATTCATTTCGGATTATGTTCAACCTCGTTCGAATTCACGCCCATGCGTGACCCAACCATCATTAATTGAACAAGTTAAATTCGACCTCGCTCGAATTAACTACGGGTTACATTCGACCTCATTCAAATCCACGCCCATGCGGCTCCCGACCATCATCAAACCAAGATAACATTCGACCTCGCTCGAATCGACTCATATCCAACCCCGTTCGAGACAATTAAAATTCGACCTCGTTCGAACCACTCGAAGAGTCAAATACTCGGCCTCGCTCGACTCGACACGTATTCGACCTTGTTCGAAACAATTAACGTTCGACTTCATTCGAATTAGTCAACATTCGACCCCGTTCGAACCAACTAAGAGTAAGGGATTCTTGAAAAGAAAAACATTCCAAAAAAGGAAGAGAAGGGCCAAAGACGTACAACAAAAAAAAGACCAGCTGTTCCATTCCAATGAAAATAAAAATCTTACAAAGGGACAAAAAGGCGCCCCCACAAAAAGAAAAAACGAAGAGAAGAACCCAAAAAAAACTAAGTACAAAAAGCTTCACGCTACATTATCTCCAACCACGCCGTCATCACCTTCCCCGCTTGGTCCAGCAACGTCACCTCCATCGTCGCTCACTCCATCAGCATATTCATCATTTAACGCAAGCCCATCTTCGACATCTTCATATCCACCGGTCTCCGGTGTCGCAGGGTCATAGCCGCAGGCAAGCCGGGCTTCACGTTCCTTAGCACGAGCATCTTCGAAAATCGCTTTAGGAACATTCCCCGCCGTCATCAAGCCCCTGTATATATCCTGCTGAGCCTCAGCATGAATCCACATCTCGTATAAATGGCGAGGAACGTCAAGAGAGGCAGATGCATGAGAGGGAGCCTGAGCCAACAACCGTGCCTTCTCAGTCTCGAGAGCAACAACTTGATCGCCCAGGCTCGAGACATCTATCTCAAGCCCACCAATTCGCTCATCGAGTCGCGCCTCCCTTAATGCGGCCATCTCCACTTTAGTTGCACGTTCAGACCTGAGGAAGCAGATAGAGTCCTCCAATGCCGCTGCCCTTGCCAAGGCCGCCACTCGAGCCCCCTCAGTCCCATCCAACTCAGTCACCTTCTCCACCAATTCGACATTCAGGATGGCGACTCTAATTGCACTTTGCTCAAGCTCTGCCCGCAGGGCCACCACTTTTGCCTGAAGATCGACACACTCAACCACGACCCCCTTAACCACCTTAAGATCTTCTTCCTTGGCCCTAAGAAACCCCTCAAGTTCGCTTCATCTGCCAATAGATTGCACCAGGTCCTCGTCCTTCCGATCCAAGTCCTCTAAGGGTCTAAGGGATTGGAAAGTGCCGCCTGCTCTGAGCCGCGCATGCATCTCGCGACACTTGTCACGATACCGGCGGCACTTCGAAACCAATTTATGGAAAATGGCAGTCTGTTTTTCCTCCCGACGGACGCTCTCGATCTCCAGGATAAAAGTCTGAAGAAAGAAAAGAGAAGAAAAAGGAAAGGGTCAGAAATCAACAAAAGCGGAAGGCGTGAAACGAAGAAAATAGTAAAGAACTCACCCTCAAAGCCATCCCGGCTATGCCCTGTGACAGACAGTATCTTTGAGCTCCTGAAGGGCCCTATTTTCGGTGGCAGTGCAAAGAGGGTCAAAGGAGGGAACCAAGCTCACCGTATCCTCCAACAAATCATAGTCCAAAGAAATTTTGATTACGTGAGAAGAACCATCCATTCTCACCTCAACCCGGGTGAAGCCCTCCTCAAACATTCTCACATCCTCAGGATCAATATCAGAGCGGGACTCATAGTCTTCTATAACCACTCCCTTCGCCCTCACGCCGGCCGAAGCAGGAACATCGGCCTGCTGTGAAGTCGATGGATCATCCCTCAGAATGACCGCAGCGGCCCCTAAACTCTGCCCTTCTTCCAAAGAAGCCACCTCCACGCCCGAAAGGGGCACAGTCTCCACGCCAAAATAGTGTCACCGCCCGATTCGGACGCAGCCAACTCGGGTTCACCCCTCGAAGGCCCCTCGTCCCCGATCATCCCATCAGCCACTATCCTTCGCCTTTTCAATGGAGCCTCTTCGTCTTCGCCCTGTGATGACTCATCCACCAAATGTTAAACTGTGGAAGCCAAAACCCCCACCAGGGGAGCAGTATCTTGGCGGCTGAGTCCACAAGAGGCCGGAGTCTGCGAAGTAGCGACAAACTGAGCACGCTCACTTCCAGCCACAGTTGGTACAGGTCCAATCGAAGCACTCGACTGACGGAAAGTAGGAATAGGAGCCCTCGCCCTCCTCGAGGCCCTCCGACCTACAAACAAAAGAGGCTTAAGCTAAAAGAGATGAAGGAAGAAAGTGCGGAACAAAGGGAAAAATTATTAAGGGCAAGATGGAATAACTCACCGGTCGAAGGTCTGCGCCCAAATCTCTCATTAAACGACGACATTCACGAATCCCCGTCATGTGAGGCAAAATATGGCTCACCCAGTCGCGGATGTCTGCAATCAGTGAAGGAGGGTCCTTCTCGTATGCCAAAAAAAAGGGGGGAGAAAAAACGATCAGATCACCAACAAAGGAACCACGAATAGCCATTGGGGAGAAACACTTACAAGCATAGTTCCATTGCTCGGGAAACCCATTGGGATTCGACACCACATGCTCTGTCCTCACGAAGAAGAAGTTGGACCAAAAGCGGCGATTAGTTTTATCATCCATCTTCACCACCGGCCCTTGGTCCCACGGTGAAAAAGGTGTATCATCATACCCCTGTGAAAACTCGGTACGAAGAGGCGAAGCAGATGCCGGAGGGAAATCCCGCGATCGGCCAACTTCATATACTTGATGAGCATAAGGAAAAGCTTATATATATACGGGGAGAACTGAGCCGTGCACATATCATAATAACGACAGAAGTCCTCTGCCAAGGAAGGAAGAGGGAGTGTGTAATCGACGACAAATGGGTACGCATAAAATGCACAATACCCTGGGCGATGTATCTGCACAACGTCATCCCCAGCAGGAATGAGCTCAACATGGTCGGGAATCCTCCATTTAGCCTTAAACGCAACAAGCGCCGCAACATCCATTTCGGAAATAATGGGCTCGTGATCGTCGTCAGGAGGGTTCTTGAAATCAGACCGGGCCTTCCTCGAATGTGGAATTATCTCATCCATAGTGGGGAAATTCTCGTCTTCAACAATGGCTATCCCTTCTTCATGAGAGGGCATATCCATTTCTGACGCAGGGGGATCAGCAGCTCTATCAAGGTTAGAAGATGCACTAGCCATTTCTTCTCTGGTTACATAGATGAGGAGTGCAAAGGTGAAAGGCGTAACAATGGCAGAAAACGCTAAAAGAAGAGAGTTGGAGATGCAAAAATCTGAAGAAGGAGAAGAGAAAGCTTGCGGTTTTACAAACAGTTGGGAAATGCAGCAACCCAAGCGAGAAGTTCCCTTCTCTATTTATAAGAATACAGGCACCCTGAGCGGGAAAACCAAACGCCACCGCATTAATTCCAAAACGGAAAAGGCGCAGGAAATGACGTAACATATAGGGAACGTGCGCCATAATGACACATGATGAAATGACGTCATTTCAAATCGACGTAACGGTTAGGTATGGCTCTCGAAGCGTCACGTCGTTACCTAGACATAAAGGGTTCACCCCTCGACCAAGATGCTCAGATTTTTCAAATTGCAAACTGGCAAGGTCCACCCATCGAGCTCGCGCAAAGACGACCCCGACAAGCGGAGGGACTAATTGTATGGGTCAACATCTGATCCAAAGAATTCTATTTAAGGAAGGGCAACCAAGAGTTAATCAAGCCGAAGTTATGTACGAGAAGTAGTATACAGGCGAGTGGTGCAGCCACGGTCGAGGTCGAGCACTCTGATCGGCTCAAACGACCAGCTTAACAATTAGATACTTTGGAGGAATATTCCACAGGATATTCTCAAAACTCAAATACTTTTGGTTTAGGACCGCTGGGAAAGAGAAGTGTCCTATATAAGTACTAAAAGAGAGGACTTCAAGGAGAGGGAGACTCGAGAAAGAATACACACGCGCCTCTTTTAGAGTGGAGAGAGTTATCACTTTATGCTCTCCGCCAGAAGGAGAAAGGTCCCAAGATTCTTGTATTCATCCATCGATCAACTTTATCAAACAATGTGGATCCGCTTTGCTCAGGTTGGGTGAATCTTTTGCTTTATATATATTTTGTTATCATTCGATGTTATTCAATACAGTCTTTTTCTCGTACTTTAGTAATCGATCACGATTATGGCCAATGTTTATATTCTACTACACTTTTACATTCTGGTTGTTTACCTCAGATCTGAAGTTAATTATCTTTAACTAGAATTTGCCCGCTATCTTCTTACTTAATTAGTTTAACAAAAAGACATAAAACTTTTTGGTCAAACACTATCAACGCCGTCAAAGAAAATTCAATAGTTCGCCTCTATGCTCTCTTTTTCTGTTACTTCAATTGTTTAAAGAAAAATCAACCGCAAGATTTACTAGTTTGTAACTTGATGGAAAAGGGTCAAACTACGTTCATTTTCCTTATAGGTGCAGCTTAGAGTTAATCTTTATAAGAAAAAAATCGAAGTTGCTTTAAAAATAATTCTTTCAATAGGAGAAAAATTAAAATTAAGAATGTTTCTTTTCTAAATTTATTTGCATGAAATTATAGTAGTCAAGTAGATGATTGAGCTCGGTAATAAAAAGGAGCTGACTGAGGTTTCGAGTTGTGGACTGTGGGCAGGGGAAGTGCAGAGACAATCTATCTTTAACCCTACTCTTGTAATTAACGTGCTTCTTCTTATTCGACTGTCTGCTGCTTTTTTTATTTTATTTTATTTTCCTTCTTCTATCTAAGTTGTTGTATGACTTATGATCTATGAATTTGGCTTTTATCCTTTCCAGTAATCTCCATTTCTTTTTTTTGTCTTTGAATATAAAATTTCAACCATTTTATAGTTATTGCATAATCTCAAAAAGCTATTTCAAGCTTTTATACTAGGTCACAGAGGCGGATCCAGAATTTGAGTGCAACGGAAACACTACTATCTTTGACAAAGATATGTCGGCTAATAACGACAAAATTTTGCTCGATAACTTCTTGAAACTTAATGAATATGAGTCAGTGACCGAAAAGGATGTTTAAAAATATGAAAGACTTAGGCAAATAAGATAAAAATTAAAGGTTTCTTAAGCAATTCAAGCAGAGTCTCCGTCATTGTCATTGAATTGAAGGATGTTTGTTACTTTGCCGAAGTGATCCTTGAAAGGCAGAAGGGTTTTTGAAGTTTTCTATTACTGTTTTTGGAAATTTTTGGTGAATTACTTATTTTTATACATGTCAAGAAAATAATAATTCTTATAAACTTAGATATAATTAAGGATAGAGAAGGTGATTGACTTCTTGCTAATGGAATATCTTATTCCTTCTATGTACTAGTACTAAATTATTGTTCATTAGCTCAGAAAAAAAAACAAGTTTGAACACTAAATACAGAATCATAGAAGAAAACAAATAAAATGAAAAAGAGAAGTTGTTGGTCTCGAACCCTCGTCATCTAGAGTGAGGACACAAATGCTCACGTTAAATCAACGGAGCAACTCAACTTTTCTGTTTGAGGGGGCACATCAAAATTATTTGAGAGGTCCTTGATGTATATACAAATATATATACACTATTTTTGTCGAGGCTAGCGGGTTTTGGTGACCCCTCTCGTTTCCATGTAGGTTCGTCTCTATACTAGGGGTGTTCATGGTTCGGTTTGGGTTGGTTTTTCTCTAAAAAGAAACCAGACCAAGTAAGTCGGTTTTTTAAATATTGGAACCAAACCAAACTAATTAAGTCGATTTTTATCGATTCGGTTTGATTCGGTTTTGTCGATTTTTTAGTTTTTTCGGTTATTCATCGGTTATTTTCTTAAATATGAGACATACACTACCAAACGCCTATTCCGGTGACTACATTTTCAACTTAACACTATCAAATCCATTACTCTTTGAGAAATCTATCATCTACCAAGACATAAGAATCAAATAGTGATGAATAATTAAAGTACTCAATTAAAACTCGATTATTTTTAACATGAAATTAATTCTTATACTTAGCAAAAGAAAACTACCAATCAAACTAGAATGTAAAGGCAAAGAATTAGATTATTATAATAGCAAAGAACTAAACTAAAAATATAAATGACTAATATGTATCATAAATTTTTGGAAACTTTATATAAAAATATACATATATATAAGTGTAATAATAAATTTAAATAGCTACTTTTATAGTCGGTTTGGTTCGGTATTTTCGGTTATTTTTTTATGAAAACCAAAATCAAACCAAATTTGATCGATTTTTAAAATTCAAAACCAAAACCAAACCAAACTTAAAAAATATTAATTTTTTTAATTGATTTGGTTCGATTTTCAGTTTAATTTGATTTTTCTAATTTTTATGAACCCCTATTTATACCAAATAGCCCGTGCAGCATTAATGCCCTTCCCAGGTGGGTACGGTCGTTGACAACCCCAAAGCTCAAAAAGGAACTGCCTTGAAATTTGAAAATGCCAAAGCTTATAGTTAACTTGAAGGCTATTTCTCATGAAGTTTGAGCTATTACATTAACTTATAACAAGAATTAAGTTAGACTATAGTGTGAGTTAAAAATATTAATTAAATTTCAGGATAATAAAATTGAACTTCATGGTAATGTCCTTAATTTTAAAATGAAAAAGTGTAACTTGATGACATAGTGTCTTGAAGTTTAAACTGGAACGTATAATTTAATGACATAGTTTCCTGAAGTTTGAACTGAAAAAAATTGAATTTTAGGATGCAATGTCAATAAGTTTGAAACGGAAAAAACATTGCTCTAGGATACAATGTCCTAAAATAGAATTCAGTACTCAAAGTCCTAAAGTTTGAATTGAAAAAAAAGCTTAATTTCAAGATATAGTGTCCTAAAATTTGAACTAAAAAAAATAAGAACTTGTACTTTTACCTACGGTGAATTCAAGTGAACTTCTACAATATAGTTTAAAATACTTTCTAACCTCATACACAAGGAAGATAATACTTTGGGTCTAGTTAGGAATAGCGAAAAGCATAATGAAAGAAATACTAAAAGCTAAAGAAAGAGTTTCAGATGGAAGCAGAGGTATTTTTAAGAATAAACTTGACCGAAACACTAGTTACATCAGTGCGTGTAGAGAGAGGAGTCCGGAACTCAATTGTGGTCTTTTTGGACAAGTATGACATAAATATGTGTAAAAAAAAGAGTGACTATTATATATATAACGCGGTTTTAAACCGCACTATACTTTAACGGTGTTTTGGCCGTTAAAGTATAGCGCAGTTTAAAAATGTGTTATACATATATAGCGCATGAATAAACCGCGTTATGCTGACTTGATGGGACACATAGGTATAGCTCATTTTATAACCGCGCTATATATATGTATAGCGCAGTTATAAAGCGCGCTATACCTTTTTTGTGGGCCCCCTGCGTTTAACTGACATAACAATAATTTAAATGGGTATAACACCTTTTAAAAGAGTGTTATACCTCAAAAAATTCAGCCCCCAAGCTAGGCATTGCCTTATTTAAAGGCATTAGGATTTTACAAAAATTTATTCAAAAAATAATCTAACTCATGTTCAAACCTTTCTACTTGTTAAATTCTCAAGCATTTTTTCATAATGTCTGAAGAGCGAAAAATAAGGGTTTCATTATATTGGGGGGGGGGAGGGGGGAGAGGTTGTCGTGGCGAATAACTCTGTGAGCTATAGTTTATCTCTACAGTGTCATGTTAAATTGCCACTTACAATGGAGTACGATAGATTGATATCGTTGTTATGTAATAAAATGAGTGTGAGGAAACGTTTAGTGAACCTTAAAGTAACTAGAATATATCCGTATTTCGTCACTCCGCGAGGGGTTGCTTGTTACGCTGAGTTTAACCTCGATGATGATGAAACTTTGAGGAATTTTTTGAGGACTCCGGATAAATACCAAAAATTTCTTGTAATAAAAATGTTGGAAATGTACGTCAAGGTTGAAGACGTTCCCAATAATGAGGTTGCGCATAGTAGGGATAACCCCCAGTCATCGGGTGGTTATTGTGGAGCAGTTTTTGCCGGACAGGTTTCGGATGAAAGAGTTTGCCTTGATTTAAACTTATCACCACCGACGAATGAGCAGCGAGGAAATAATTTTTCTCTCGCTTTACATAATCCACAAGACGAGTGGTAAACTTCAATTTTCCTTTGTGTTATGATGTTTATTTTTTTGTATTGAATTTGTATTAACGCTCATATATTCCACAGAGGGTACCAGCCAGATATGAATTTTACAAGTTATGAACCCACGCCCACTTGGAATATGCCTAGCTTTGGTGTGATGGATCATGGTGGTCCATCCGGGAGTCATCACCAACAGAAAACTGGCCATCATAGAATGTCATCACATTACGACTTGTAAGTGAAGTGATACAGCTATATGAAAAGTATTTATTAATTTCAGTAGCTTATTATTTTGTTGTTTGTGCAGTGAAAACGAGCAAGTTGAACCACCTGTCCTCACTCAATTGCCTGAAGACGACATATTAAATCGGGATCTGGAAGATGCACAAAGTGAGGAAGAGAGCAGTGATTATGACAACAATACCGATGATTCCGGAGGCCACACACCCTTCACTCGTGAGGATGGTGATGAAGAGGATGATAATGAAGGACCTGATTTGACGAGGGAGTATGCTCTACCCCCTGTTAGACTAAGAGTGTACGAGTCCCAAGTGCCTTTTCATTCAAGGAAGATTCCCTACCTTGATAACTTGCCAAGTATGCCGGATGTGGATGCTCTCACAAGGGATTTTGATAAAATTCGAACAGCAATGTGAGATGATTTTAGACCAACGGTGCTGGCAAAGGGCATGCTTTTTCCTGATAAAGCGCGCATAAGCAGGGCGACAAAAATGTACAACGTGATAGAGTGTCGTGAGATGATGGTATGGGAGTCAACTCCGGAGGTATACAAGGTTTTTTGCCGCAGATGATTTACGGCTTGTCATTGGATGCTGCGTGCGAGCAAGAAGAAAACAGGTTTGTGGCAAGTGGGTAAATACATTCCCACCCATAAATGTGAAATGAACACATTCAATGGGAATCACTTCAACTTGGATATTGACTTGATTTCTCTTGTCCTTATTCCACACCTTGAAGTGTCTATAAGGTATAAAATCAAAGAGTGCATTACATCAGTCCACCAGGAATATGGCCATACCATTACCAAAAGAAAGGCATTTTTCGGACGCAAACGTGCGTTTGAAAGTGTTGTCTTGTCGAACTGAAAAGATGCCCGCCTAAGAAAAAGCTATTTTGTATCCGACAGAATCTTTTACACGCAAAGCATAACGAGGTTAAATACTACATTATGTGAATATATATAGCGCGATTAAATACTACGCTATGTGTGTTGTCTTGTCGAACTGAAAAGCTGCCCGCCTAAGAAAAAGCTGTTTTGTATTCGACCACTAGCTAGATGAATGGGATTCCCGAAAAAATGTCGGGTAACACGGAGGTACCAGGCATATAGAGCTGAATAGTCTCCGTTTGGATCAGTGAAGGGGGAGGCGGAATCAGGTTAGCTCGCTGGTCCCAAGTATGGACTTGCGCCTCTAGCCATGCTACATATGCATCGTCCACCCTAGAACGATCATCCCGATGATAATGTGTAGCCTCCCATGTAGGCCCCCTCGGTATATACTGCGGACGGCCAAACTTTCGAAGTACCCGCTCTGTGGCATGATACTCCACAAAATCGAGGCACATCAGCGGGACGAAAGCACTCCAAATCAGTCGGTCGGCCGAGTAATAATTGGGCAGGCAACCTATCAAGTCGTCGATGTATGGCGTCCAAATGAACTATCAAATAACAACAGAAAACGTGAGTATGCGCAACACATGTGAAGCTATACCAAGTAAGTTTAGGTACACATTTACCTGTGCACCCTCCAGCATATCAACACATCCCTGCAAAGGGGGAGATTATGCCGAGCATCGTAATCTCGTACATATCCACGCCGGAGAACCCACCTCCTAGATAGAGGGAGAAACGGAGGTGGTACATCCGGCTGTAATGGTGGTAGAGGTGGCTGCAACTGCAGGAACCGCTCTCCCAGGCCCAAACCTAACATACAAAGTTGACGTAAAGTTTAAGATAAATTTTGACTAGATAGAATTGGATAGAAATGAACAGAGGTATTCGAATATGTTGTCACCTGTAGAAGCGGAAAAAATCCACATACGTCATGCGGGGTGCCCACTCGCCCGCCACAGATGCCTGTACATGTAGGCGAGAACAGCACCACCCCAGCTGTACTGGGGTAAATCATCTAGCAGCTGAAGATGATGAAGAAATCGCAAGCTGACTAGGTTCCCCGAAGTGTTCGGGAACAAGACCCCACCAAACAAAAGAAGTAGCAGTAACCTCGTATATCGGTGAATATGTAGATCATCTGTCTCGCCGGTGATGTTGGGGTGCAATATCTCCAAATGCTGTCTAATAGCTGTCAAACTCATGCGACTGGCCCATGAATATGCAGTCTCCTCTTGTGGCATGAAGCCAGTAAACTGCAGCAGCATGTCCAAATACTGGCCACGCGGCATCACTCTCATGCCCTGAGGCAATGCAACTGGCAGTCCATCAACGGGCATCCCATATAAAACCTCCACGTCCTACAACATGATGGTGGCCTCGCCAATGGGCAGGTGGAAAGTGTGCGTCTCCGGTCGCCACCGCTCTATCAGGGCCGTGATCAAAGACCAGTCGAGCTGCAGTCGCCCGATCTCAAATATCCTGTAGAAGCCTGTATCCCGCAGGCGCTGGACTACACGGGGATGGAGAACTATGTCCCTCATAAAATCCCACAAGTCGTCCACTCTCCTAGCGTGGAGAGTCTGGGCCAGTAGCTCTCCCTCCCATACGTAGGCGGACCTATGATCGCCCTGTAACACTAGTAGCTCATCGGAGATAGGTCCGGGATGCATAAGCAGCATGTCCATATCGTTTACTGTAAATTAAACAATATTAGTTGTATGTTTGATCTGTAAATTAAATAATTATTTTTTATCATATTTAATTGGACAGAATTTATATCTATGGGTTCCAGGCTCGATATTTGAGGCCCAGTAGCACCAAACTATCCTGAATTCTTATGTGTGTCAATATTTTTATCATTTTATGTGTTTGTTTTATAAATTAAATAATTAATTTTTGTAAATTGGACAGAGTATATATCTATGGGTTCCAGACTCGATATTTGAGACCCAGTAGCACCAACCTATCATGAATTCTTATGTGTGTCAATATTTTATCATTTTGTGTGTTTGTTTTATAAATTAAATAATTAATTTTTATAAATTGGACAGAGTATATACCTATGAGTTCCAGACTCGATATTTTAGGCTCAGTAGTACCAAGCTACCATGAATTCTTATGTGTGTCAGTTTCAATATGTTTATAATTTTGTTTGTTTTTTTTCTAAATTAAATAAATAATTATTGATTATTTAATTAGACTGAGTATATACCTATGGGTTCCAGGCTCGATATTTGAGGCCCAGTAGCACCAAGCTATCCCGAATTCTTATGTGTGTCAATTTTAATATTTTCATAAGTTTGTGTGTTTGTTTTTTAAATTAAATAATTAATTTTTGTAAATTGGACAGAGTTTGTGTTTCATCTATCAGTATAAGAGATACTTAAACTACATGGATTCTACTCTAAAAGGTTCTACATTTTACTACACTAAAAGCCTCTACATTTTACTATGCTAAAAAGCCACTAGTCTTTAAGCAAATAAATAATCTAAACTAAATATAAATAACAAATACATTTTAATCACATAACATTCACGAAAATACATATAAAACAGTAAAAGATATTTATTAACATTTTTATTAACAAAAAAAAAATGATTTCTTAATTTTTACATATTTTTTTAGAACACTAATATCTTAGTCCGGATAAATATAACATACTAGTTTCGCAAACAAAACACAAAACACCATGGAACACATTCAAGACAATTAATAAGCATTATTATACGAGTTTCGACATAAACTAAATCAGAATACCTCGATTTATGTTTTTCGAAAAGTCGATTAGTTGAAAAGTTGACTTCGAAACAGTGAAATCACAACAATAGAATGCTTTGCTAGGATGTGGGACCTACATTCTTATCTTTTTGTGTCACGGGTGGGGCCCACTACAATTTTTTTTGGAGAAAAATAAGGGGGAGGGGGGACCGATCTGGTTGGGTTTTTTAATAAGGGGTCGTCTGGTTTTCTGATCGTGGGAAGAAGAAGGGCCCTGTTTATATATGTATAGCGCGCTTTATAACTGCGTTATACATATATATATAGCACGGTTATAAAAGGCGCTATATCTATACGTCCCATCAAATATATAGCGCGGTTTATTCATGCGCTATATATGTATAACACAGTTTTAAACCGCGCTATACTTTAACGGCCAAAATACCGTTAAAGTATAGTGTGGTTTAAAACCGCATTATATATATATTGGTCACTCTTTTTTTTTTAAACACATTTATGTCATACTTGTTCAAAAAGACAATAATTGGGTTCCGGACTCTTAAAAATTGGCCCTTATTTTTTCTTCACATCTAATTGGGGGAGAAATTCAAAAATACCTAGATTTACAAGTGGTCATTCCAAAATAGCTACAGTTTCAAAAGTAACCAAAATTTAGCTACTTTTCATGTAAAGATAAATCTAAATGAAAACATTGTTCAAAATCCAAAAAATACTCCAGCATAATATACGGGAATTCCAGTACTATAATATACTGGAACTCCAGTATATTATACTGGAACTCCAACATAATATACTGGAGTTCTAGTATAATTAATCGGTCCAAAATATGCTGGAAGTTCATACACATGTGCTCCAATCTCCAGTATATTATGCTGGAACTTTTCGCGTGTTGGAGTTACAACATAATATGCTGGAAGTTCATCCACAGGTGCACCGATCTTCAGTATGTTATGCTGGAACTTTCGGTGTTACAGCAAAATGTCCGAAAACTAGCTAGCCCGTGCTATTTTACAAAAATGCTGGCTAAAGGCAAATACCAGGTCAATAAGTGGCCAGCCCACATGATTTCTACCTGTGTGCAAGTCATAATATTGGCCCAAAAGAAAGCAAACAATCCCAATGTATTGTATCCTCCTCTTTGGTCTTCGGCCTTTGCCAAGCATTTAACTAGACACATGTTTCGTTTGCACTGTATACCTCTTTTGTCCGTAAAATTGGTTTAATCATTCGGTATTCAAAACCTGCTGGACTGATTAATACGATTTTTCTAGTAGTATTTTTATTGCATATCATATCTAAATTGAAGAATAACTTACTCAAGCTGGTGTTTATTCCAAACCTTGGACTATGATGTGAAACACAACTTAGTCAGCTTCTTCGTATTAGTCTATTACTTGATACTCAAATCTAGCACTTTGAAGACAGAGTCAGTTATATCAGACAAATTTTGCAAAAGACTTGGATATATTTGGAATTTGGAACTACTCCTCTCACATAATAAATCTGGTGCTCCCTCAAGCATCAAAACTTGTTAGATGATAAAATGCAAATTGAATACTATACATACATCGTTTGCGGCTAGGAATTCTGGATTATCTTATCAAAGTCAATTTATTATTCATATTCAAGTTTCTCTAGTGAAATTAGGCTTTTTAACTTCATTTGGCTGATGTATCGAGTGTGTATATAAGTTCCAACAAACGATCCTTCTCTCCATTAATGATCAAAGACACTTTGCAACCCCCTTTAGAATTAAATACCAAATGCACTGGCCACCCAAAACTCAAATCCACAATGTTCCCATTAGTATTTATGATGGGTGTATGTGAATAAAGACTGATGAAAAAGAATTAAAAACAATTATGTATAAAGTGTTGATAGGAATATGTGGAGGTCGAGCATTAGGGTGGTAGGCTAGGAGGTAGTCGTGAGTTCTTCCCTCTTTGTACCAGGTAGTCTGATAGAGTTTTATTTAGGTTTGTTAGCGGTCTATGGTGTGTTCACATTGGTATTTTGCATAGTTTTGTGTTATTGTTCTTTCACTTATTCGTTGTTGTTATTTTCTTTCTGGCATCTTTTGTTGTTACATGTCTTTTCTTTTGTTTCTTTTCTGATATTATTATCTCTCTTGTTGAGCCGAGAGTCCCCGGGAAACAACCTCTCTACCATTTTCGGGGTAGGATAAGGTCTGCGTACACTCTACTCTCCCCAGACCCCACTAGTGAAATTTTACTGGGTATGTTGTTGTTGTTGTTGTTGTTTGTATGTATGAAGTGTTGAATATTCTAATAATTGTGAGATTTTTTTGGATAAAATGGTACATGTTTGACCCAAAAAGGACTGCAGAGATCAAAATTTTAAAGGATCAAGTTAAATCTTAAATTCAAGATACTATAGGACTCTTGAAACCATAGGAGTCGATCAGAGTTTCTTGGAGGTTACTCTACCCTAAACCCTAACGCATACCTATAAAAAGGGTCACATATTCCCTTTGAAGAGGCGTCTCAAAATCCCATGAACTCTTGGGATATTCACAAAGAGATTAAAATATGGGCGGATACTTCTTGACAATCAAATAGTTCAAGAAGCTGGAGATCAAATATATCCCAAGAAGATCTGCATCATCCTATATTCGAGAAATACGCGACTTCATCCCTCGAATCACGAAGATAATCAGGAGAGAAGAATCAAGGGAGATACAAAATTGTACTCACAATTGATTACTAAAAATATTTTTCTCTTATTTTATGATTGTAGTTTATTTTTCATACGTTAAAAATTAGTTGCAAACAAATTGGCACTTAATGAGAAAATAATTATTTGATTGTCAAGAACTACTTCAGCAGGGAGTTTGAGGAAAGAAATTGTTACTCATTTTAGTCTCAATATTAGTCCTTTTGTTTCAAAATGTTTGAAGTACAAGAAAAATAGAAAGTTATCTATTATTTTTTTCCATTTTAATTTATGTGGCTTTTTCTTTTTAGTTTGTGCAATAAAAGAATGATTATTTTTTCAAAATTAAAAATAATTTAGTATTAATATTCTTAATTTACACTTAATGAGATCATTTACAACAAATGAGATGGAAGGTGTACTGTTTGTTTTTTTATAACTAATCTACCTCTTACTATTCAAATTAACATAGTGTTAATTGAGTGAGATATTTAAGAGATAAATAGTAACAATTTATATAAATGTGCAAAAACCATAGAAGACGATAAAATAGAGTGAATGTGGTGTAGCTTAAAAATGAAACGGTTGCATGTCGAGTAATATATTGAGGATGGCAGGGAAACGGAAAGAGCACTTCGGTATAGAGGTGAGCAAGGGATGGATATCCCTTTTTTTTTTACGCAAGAGTTTCCAATCTCCTTACACCGATAAAAGGACTTCTTTTGTTGATAGTGATGGGAGCAACTCACAAAATTGCACTGCTTGACCTCCCAATTAGCTGGTCTTTACATGTTATCTCCATTTTTAATATTTATTATAAAAATAAGCTTTTTTCACCAAAAACACCATAATTTTTTAATATTAATTAGAAGTTTGAAATTCTTGTTTTTGGGTGAAAACAGAAAGTTATTGGTTGATTATTGTTAAAATTATTTGAGTATTGATAATAGTTTTAATTCAAACACTAATTTAGTGATTTATGTTAAAAAAAATCAATACTCCATTGTTGGTCTTTAGAAAGTATTGAAGAAGACAAAATGGGTCATCTTGAGGTGGTGTTATTAATTTGACTAGATTGGTGATTGAAGATCATTTGTGTTGGTATTTGGAGGCTTTATTTCAAATTTGAGATTAGTTCGAGCAAATTTGGGGCAATTTTGATTGAATTTAGAATTACAAATTCGAAGAACACACTTTGTTGAACATTAACACGGATGAATTGTACTAATCAGGTAGACTTAATGAACAATATAACATATAGGTTGACGGTAGATGAGATAAAGACCTGTTTGAATTGGGTTAAAAAGGTAATTTTCAGTATAAATAACTTTTAAGCCAAAAAACAATAAGTTGGGGTTGCCCAATTTACTGTTTTTGGCTTGTTTTAAATAATTTTTAACTTGTTTTAAGCATTTTTTAACTTAGTCAAAAATTTAAAAAACTAAATAGAACTTAAAAGCTAATTTGACTAGCTTAAAAGCCAATCCAAATACCCTCAATCACGCCAATCTGGTAGAGCTTGGTGAATAATTGAACAAGCAAAAAATCATACCAACCAAGTAGAGTTTATGATCAATTAAAAAATATGTCGAATGCAGATAATACAATGTTATGCCAATATGGTAGAATGTAATGACTCAGCCGGTCGTTTTGAGCATTTGTATTTCGTTCGATGGTTTGAGGTCATGAGTAGCTTCATATGGTTTATTATTACTTGTGTGTGTATTGTCGATTTTGGTTTTCGAGTGGTTCAGGATTGATTTGGAAAAATAATTTTCAATTTGGAAGCTTTAAGTTGAAAGGGTTGACCGACTTGGACTTTTGTAAATTTGACCATGAATCAGAGTTTTTATGATTCTGTTAGGTCTGGATGGCGATTTTGAACTTAGACGTATGCCCCACTTTGCATTTAGATGTTTCTAGAAGGTTTTGGCATTATTTGGCGAAAGTTAGCAATTTTAAGGTTTGAAAAGTTCATAGGTTGACCGGGAGTTGACTTCAGAGTTATCAGGCTCGGATTGGTATTTCGAAATTTGGAATATGTTCGTTTTGTCATTTGAATCTTGTGTGCAATATTTGAGGTGAATCCGAGTTGTTTAGAGGTGTTCTGCGTAAGTTTGGAATTTGGAAATTTGAAATAGTTCATTAAGCTTGAATTGAGGTGCGATTCATGGTTTTGATGTTATGTTGCGGGATATGAGGCATCGAGTAGGTCCATGTTATGTTTTGGGACTTGTTGGTATGATTTGATGGGGTCCCGAGGAGCTTGGGTTTGTTTTGGATCATTGGTTGAGAGACTAGTTCAGTTTAAAAAATTGGAGTTTGCTATGGTCAATATCGGGTCAAGACGACCTCTTTTCAGTATTTTGAGTGCGCAAGCATGTCCGTAGCGTATTTTATATTTGAAATGTACATGTTTGTGTCCGGGAGGTTCCGGATAAGTTTTGGGGCGGTTTCAGATCATTTCGGTTAAGTTTGGGATTGTTGGTTCTGGTACTTCGCAATTGCGAACTTTTTGTCGCTATTGTGAACTACTGCATTTGCAAACTTCTGGTCGCAATTGCGAACATGTGTTTGCAATTGCGAACCTATGATCGCAATTGTGAACATCCACAACTACAAACTTTTTGTCGAGAATGCGACATCTGCAGCTGAGTTAAGAGCTGGAATTTCGTGATTTTAGCTTATTTTTTTATATCTGAACCCTTGATTTGGTATGAGGCGTTCGAGAGGGAATTTTCATCTAGAATATTTGGGTAAGTGGTTCTAATCAATTTTTAACGATATTTTATGATTATATATTAGATTTAACATTAAATTTATGAGAATCAAAGAGGAAATTTGGAAATTTTTGTCAAAGTTTTGAAAAATGAAAATTTGGGTTTTGAGAGTCGATTTGGAATCATATTTAAAAATAAAATAACTCGTGGGGTTATGGATAGTCGGAATCTATCCATGGACCTGGATTTTGACCGAGCTGGTCCGGAGTTGACTTTTATTTACTTTTGAAAATTGAGTAAAGATCATAGATTTATCTATCATAATTGGTTTCCCTTGCATTGTTTGGTGATAATATGTCGTTTTTGGTTAAATTTGAGGCGTGAAAAGGCGAAGTTTAGAGGAAAAGCTGTTTTCGAGGGTTGATTTGGCCTAGTTGATGTAGGTATCTTGCCTAACTTTGTGTGGGAAAACTACCCCGTGGAGATTGGTTTGATTCTACTATATGAATTACGTGGAAGACATGTATACGAGGTGACGAGTATGTACATGACCTTATATATGAAAATTTGACCGTTTAGACTCTTAGGCTTCCTTCATGCATCTAATTGAAGTTTCCCTATCATGTTATATGTGTGATTGTGGTATCAGAATTGTTGTTATAGAAATGTTGTGACAAATAGGCACATGTAGTGCGAGTTGTTACACTGTGCGTTATGTTTTTGACTCTTGTGGGATTATTGAGAGGATTGTTTGGGTGTTTTGCGCGTGAGTTTCCTGTGCTATTGCTATCATTGCATTTTCACATGCGACGAGAAAAGGCCAGCTCTCTCTCTCTCTCTCTCTATATATATATATATATATATATATATATATATATATATATTGAGAGGATTGTCTGGGTGTTTTGCACGTGATTTATCTGTGCTATTGCTATCATTGATATTTGCACATGCAACGAGAAAAGGTTGGATGTATGTATATATATATATATATATATATACACACACACACACACTAGATAAGGAAAGACACGTATGCAGGTCCAAAATTGTAGTTTTAAAATTATTATTTGTCGAGACTCAATTAATTTTTTGATAAATAAATTGATCCTTGGTATATCCATTTAATCACGGATAGAGAATGATATTGGGGATCACTGTTTATAATTAGTTTATTTTAATAATTTACTTAAAATTAAACTATAAATTATAATCCGTTCAAATTGCCCCAGTTAACGTAAAAAGACCACGTTTTAAATTTCTAACATCCATATCAAACATAAACATCAAATTAAAATTTTATTTCAATGGTATTATTTTCCTATTTGAATATTTTACAAGAGAATACATTAAAGCTACAAGTGTCATCTCTATTAACAAATTTTCCAGAATAAGAAGCTTACCAATCTATCTGTAAAGTATTCTTGAATATATCCAAATTGATTTCACAAGAGTTTCAACGGTGGGAACAATCAGCTACTTGATGAAAGTTAACACGAACAACATCATTCTTTAAAATACGATAAAAGATGAAAAAAGACTTATTATTGATTTTACTTCATGTCTTGTATACAACAAAATCAAGAGAAATTTTTAGTACAGTAAATAAAGAGAACTTCCAAGGGGACTCGCATCCCTAAAGAGGCAATTTACTACTTCAAACAAAGAGAACCAAAGGCATTAAATAAATATTAACATGATATAAATTGTAGTAATTCAATATAGTAGTTCAAATTATATTTTATTATAACTCATTTAAATGATGTTAACTAGTGATAAAATATAAAACATTTGACATAAGTCTATATAAATTATTATAGGGATTATAATTTTTTTCTTAATTAAGGAGATAAGATAAATATTTTTATTCTTCTATAGATTTATCATATGTTAATTTTCATAATGAAACAATATAAAAATTATAAAAAATAATGTTTAGGATAATTTATTGATAGTTGAAAACTTATCAAGGAAAATGAGTTCAAACCATGTACATAAAATCTTCACATCAATTAAGCATATAAGAGATAGCCCCCTAATACAGTATGAATAAATCCATCACTTAAATTAACTTTTGAGATTTAATAAACTATACTTTTTCAAATTACTTCTGAATATGAACTTTTCTAGTTTGAAATCGCTTTCAAATAGTGTGGATAGATGAAAACCTTTTAATTTTAATTTTTAAATTACTTTAAAACAATATGGGTAAATACGAAAATCTTATAAATATTTACCAATATCTCCTTTTGTTGCACTATATTAAAAAATTAAGTTTACTTTCTCTGTGAAAACTCTAGTTGACAAAACCAAAATAAATAATTTTACCAAATGAGAAAAATGAACGTTTCAAATGATTATTTGCATGCAATACTCTTCATAAAAGTAGTCTAATCAACATGTAGTATTGTAGTTATGGAAATGTGGGTCCCATGTGTATTAATGATAGTTTACATTTAAGAATTGCAAACAATGTAGGAGTTTTTTTTGAAATGACATATATGCCCTTTGTCTATATATATATATATATATATATATATATATATATATATATATATATATATATATATATATATATATATATATGTTGGGTTTGCGCATGGGGAGAGATAAGGTGAGATAATTATCTATGCGCATGTAGAGAGATAAGGCGGGCATTTGCTTTATTATTGCGCATGCGGCGAGACAAGGTGGGCTATGTCGGGGATGATCTGTGATAACCTGGGGGCATTTTTATTGACGATATTTGTGTGGTGGTGTGACCTTCTTGTGTGTGTTATGCATATTACAAGTTTTGTGGTGTTGTTTCGAGTGTGCTACTCGATGTCTTTGATTTTACCTGTTGATTTGAATTGTGATAATACACTTGCACAAACATACACCGGAACATGTCACCTATATCAGTCCAGGAGTATGAAATTTGATGTTTATTGATCATGTACATGTATTATTGTATACCTTCCTTCTGTAAGTGGATTGGACTGTTGGCATATGAGTTGTCCGTGCGGATATGAAGTATTGTTACTATTGACATGTGAGTCATCTGTACAAATCTCAGGCATTAATGGTATTGGAACGTGAGTTGTCAGTGCGGATATGTAGTATTGTTACTATTGGCACGTGAGTTGTCCATGCAGATCTGAGTTATTAATGGTATTGGCACGTGAGTGGTCCGTGTAGAACGTGAGTTGTCCGTGCGATTATGATTGGTAATGTGATTACGGGATGTCGTGTGATTATGATTCGCGATTTGGAACTCGTGACTTGTGATCATGAGGTGTAGTACCTGGAGGTGATTCTTGTGTAAACCTTGTGAGACAGCGATTGATTATTTGGTTGTAATTTATTTTATTTAATTGGGTTCACTGGTACTTTAATTGTGTTTTGATTACTTTGTGGCGTTATCACATATTTTACTCCTCGTTACTATTGATTTCTTCTACTTTCTATTTGCTAGTGTTATATTGTTATTTTTTTCAAGTTTAGATTTATATTGATATTCGTTCATGTGTTAGTTTATATTAATACTTGCACATGTTATTATGTCTAGTGGGTGTCTCGACTATACCTTATCACTACTCTACCGAGGTTAGTCTTGATACTTACTGGTACCGTTGTGGTGTACTCGTGCTACGCTTCTGTATATTTTTATGCAAATCCAGGTACCTCTGAGCGTGCCGGATGCTAGATAGCTATTGAAGATTTTCTACATAGACTTCAAGCTATAACTACCACTACGCTCTTAGGCCTCGAAGTCATCTTCTGTAGCTTTGCATTGTTATTATTTACTTATATTCCTAACAATGATGTATTTGATATTCTTAACTACTCTTAGTAAGGGTTATGACTTTGTACTACTAGTTTAGGGATATTGTATATCTTTTGATGGTTGTTTGCCATGTATGGCCAATATTGATTCATGTTTAATGGTTAAATAGTTTAAATCTATTATAACTCAGCATGTATTAGTTTTACCTAGTCTTAGGGACTAGGTGTCATCACGACATCCTAAGGTGAGAATTTAAGGTCGTGACAAATTGGTAACAGAGCTCTAGGTTCATAGGTGATGCGGGTCATAAGTAAGTTAAGTAGAGTCTTGCAAATCGGTACTGAGAAGCCCATACCTATCTTTGAGAGGCTATGGAACTATTAGGAAACTTCACCTATTTCATTCCTATCATGTGAGTTTATTGATTTTGGAGTTTGAGCATTGTCATTGTACTCTCTCACAGATGGTGAGGATACGAACTACAGTTACTGATGATGCTTCCCCAGGATCCGGTGTTGCTAGGGACTTAAGGAGACTTTAACGTAGTTCCTAAGCATGTTTGATACATTGGATCATGAGGGATTCATTCCGGTGGCACCAACTACTTCACAAATCAGGGGAGGATATCAGACTTCCGCCGCTCGTACTCTAGAGCAGTGGGCTCACATTGGTCATGTTCCAGGTGTTATGCCGGTACAAACTATTATTCCAGTTCATCCTAAGGTCAGGCCAGAGGCATCAGAGTAGGAGTAGAAGAGGCTTGAGAGGTTCAAGAAGTATGAACATCCTACTTTCAGTGGCACGACAACTAAGGATGCGTAGGGTTTTCTAGAGAAGTATCATCGTATTATCCGCACCATGGGTATTGTGGAGGTGAACAAAGTTACTTTTACTACCTTTCAGTTTCCAGGAGCAGCGTATCGGTGGTGGAAGGCTTGTGAGGAAGGTAGGCCAGCTGATGCAGCACCACTCACTTGGACTCAGTTTTTAGAGATGTTTTTTAGGGAGTTTGTTCCTATGACCCTCCAGGATGCGTGGCGCACCGAGTTCGAGTAGTTGCGCAAGGGAACTATGACTGTGTCAGAGTACGCCATCAGATTCATCGAGTTGTCCCGACATACGCCTACTTTGGTTCCTACAGTCGGAGAGCGAGTCCGCAGATTTATCAAGGGGCTCAGTTATGGTCTTAGATTCAGCATGGCTCGAGATTCGAAGATAGATACTCTATTTCAGCAAGTTGTAGAGATTGCTCGGAGGTTGGAGGGTATGCGAGACCGAGAGAGTGAGGACGGGGAGGCTAAGGGGCCTCGTGGACCAGGAGGATCTACTGATCCCTATTTTGGAGGTAAGGTGCGTCATGGTAGAGGCTTTTTGGGTCAGCCAGTTTAGTTTTCACTTCAGGCTTCACATGGTGCTTTAGATATCTATGGGTCCCGTAGTACCTGTTCCGGGCAGCTTCCATAGCCACATCAGCGGAGAGGCTGCTTTGAGTGTGGGGATTCCAGCCATATAGTGAGAGATTGTCCCAGACTCCGGATAGGTATGCCACGACTGAGTATTCAGGATATGGGTTCCGCTCCAGTTGCTAGGGGTGGAGGTATGATGGGTAGATATCATCCTAGATAGAGAAGCCATGCCCATTGTTATGATTTTCCTGGTTGGACCGAGGCCGCTGCACCATATGATGTCGTTATATGTATGGTTTCTGTTGGTTATAGAGATGCATTAGTGTTATTTTGATCCGTCCCATTTATTGGTAATCTTCATCATATACTGCTTCATATATGATTGTGTTTCGTGATTCTTGTACTCTGTTCATGTGTTCACGCCAGTTAGGGGATTCTATTGGGATAGCCCATGTCTATCGTTCTGGTTTGGTCGCTATTGAGGGTCATGAGGCTTGGGCGGACTTTTTGTTAGTTAATACAATAGGTTTTGATGCGATTCTGGGTGGCTTGGCCACGACTTGTGATTTAGGTGCTTTACAATTATGGGAAGTTGGTTATCTATTGTGATTTGGTTCTACGGGATTGATTAGTAGAAGGTTTTTAGTTATCGAGATGGTTATCTTGCTTGTGATTCTGAGAGGGGGATGGGAACCACTTGTTCTTTGCGGATAGGTGTGTTTGTACTGGGCTAGGTGGGGCCATGTTAGGATGAGATTCATTATGGTTATTGTGTGTGCCTTGATTCTTCCTTATGGGACGGAAGCGTAGTATGGTAACGATGGGGAGTTGTACATGTTGGACTTATTTTGTAGTTCTCTCATATGTTTCTCTTTAAATATTTGTCATATTCGAGTTGTGCTTGTTGGGTTGGATTTGGATGAATGTGCCCAAGTGGCGTTTGATGTGGATTTTTGTTCGGGGGAATAGTTATGAGTTTCACATGTTCTTGCACCATTGTCAATGTTGGAAAGGTTTGGAACAAATTTCTATTCGATATGAGACTATTTACCAGTATCGGGTTTGGTAATGAGCAACAATTATGGTCAGAAGTTGTTGTTGTGAGTGCATGAGTTATGTAACACATCGTGTGTTTTGATCTTGGTAGTGTATCAACGGTAACTTTTCTGTATGAATACAATGTATATGTACAAGGATCAGATTTTATAATGGATTACGGATTTAGAGACTGAGTAGAGACTGAGTTCTAAGTTTTATGGAGTAAGGTTGAAGTAAGGATCTTCACTCAGGTTGTGTTGTCAGGCTTATATGGATTGGAGTGACGTGACATCACCCATGGCCATGTGAATGGTGAGTTTACGCAGTCATTAGATGGCTTTGGAATGGCTTTTTGCACATTTGAGGACGAACGCATGTTTAAGTGGGGGAAGAATGTAACGACTCGGCCGATCGTTTTGAGCATTTGCATTCCGTTCAATGTTTTGAGGTCATGAGTAGCTTCATATGATATATTAAGACTTGTGCGTATTGTCGATTTTGGTTTTCGAGTGGTTCAGGATTGATTTGAAAGAATGATTCTCAATAAGGGTGGGTGTCGGTCGGTACAGTTCGATTTTCAAGAAGTTTGGTTCGGTTAACGATTTTGTATTAGGTAAACCAAAAACCGAACCAAAGTTAATTCGATTTTATTTTCTTCTCAAAGATCGGTTTGGTCGATTTTCGGCTCGATTTGGTCGGTTTAGACCTGTCATATTTGGGCTTTCGTCTACTGAAAATAGATCTTCAGATATAACTTTTTTGCAAAGTGTACCTCTGTAAATTATATTCTTGCACATCTAGTTTGGGTAATGAATATTGATAAAATTCATCCTTAAGCTTCACACTAGAGCTTGGTATTTTTTCCATTAGAAAAGAAGTTACTGCCTAGTTACATTATATGCATTGATAACGAAGGATTCCACGTAACGATATATAGCACACCTAATTATGCGTTCTAAAGTAAATGACTCATCTAATCTTATTATTAAAATTTTGTGATTAATAGTCTATTTGGCCAAGCTTCTAAAATCAGCTTATTTTGAGAAGTGCTTTTGGCAAAAAGCAGTTTGTGTTTGGCTAATTAATTTGAAAAGCACTTTTGAACAATAATTAGTGTTTGGCCAAGCTTTTGAAAACTGCTTCTAAGTGTATTTTTCTCAAAAGTGCTTCTCAGAAAAGTACTTTTGGAAAGAAGCTACTTTTTTCTGCTTCTCCTTAAAAACACTTTTTTCCTTCCAAAAGCTTGGCCAAACACCTCAATTTTTGGCCAAAAGTGCTTTTGACCAAAAAAGCAATTTTGGTCCAAAAAAAAAGCTTGGCCAAACAGGCTATAAGTTGGCTTGTCTAACCACAATTAACAATTAAGTAAGAGAGTTAAATGGAACAACCTTGAACATAATACACCCTTGAAGTGCCAGCAACTTAAGATCAAGTGTTTAAGTTATTTGAGTGAGACATGGCTACGTATTGGATGAATATAAACATCACATTAATTATTAAGGCAAAGTTGGTTGAAATTGAAGTGCCAGCAACTTGTAGAGAAATTGAGCGAAGTACAGTAAATGAAATCTATGGTGAAAAACTTTGATTTTTCGGTTTAACAAAAAATCGAATCATCAAAAACGATAATCGAACACCAAAAATTTAAAAAATATAAACCACACACCAACCAAATAAATCAAAAAACCAAAACCAAAATTTTCGGTTTGGTTGGTGTTTTCAGTTCAGTTAGTATTATGCCCACCCCTAATTCTCAATTTGGAAGCTTTAAATTGAAAGGGTTGACTGAGCTTGACTTTTGTGAATTTGACCTCAGATCAGAGTTTTTATTCCATTAGGTCTAGATGGTGATTTCGGACTTGGACATATGCCCAAATTTGCATTTAGATGTTTCTAGAAGTTCTGGTACTATTTGGCAAAAGTTGACAATTTGAAGGTGTAGAAAGTTCATAGGTTTTGACTGGGAGTTGACTTCAGATTTATCAAGCTCAAATTGTTACTCCAAAAGTTGGAATATATTCGTTTTGTCATTTGAAACTTGTGTGCAAAATTTGAGGTGATTCTGAGTTGTTTAGAGGTGTTCTACGTAAGTTTAGAATTTTAAAATTTGAAATAGTTCATTAAGCTTGAATTGAGGTTTGATTCGTGGTTTTGATGGTATGTTGCGGGATTAGAGGCCTCGAGTAGGTCAGTGTTATATTTTGGGACTTTTTGGTGTGATTTGACGGGCTCCTGAGGGGCTTGGGTTTCTTCTGGATCATTGGTTGAGAGACTAGTTAAGTTAAAAAATTTGGAGTTTGATCATGGTCAATATCAGGTCAAGACGACCTCTTTTTATTATTTTGAGTGCACGAGAAGGTCTGTAGTGTATTATATGATTGAATTTCATATATGGTTTGTGTCCGAGAAGTTCCGGATGAGTTTTGGGGTGGTTTCAGATCATTTTGGTGAAGTTTGAGATTACTGGTGCTAGTACTTCGCAATTGCAAACTTTTTGTTGCAATTGCGAACTACCGCATTTACAAACTTCTGGTCGCAATTGGGAACATGTGGTCGCAATTGCGAACCAGTGGTCGCAATTGCGAACTTTTGGTCGCAAATGCGACATTTGCAACTGGGTTAAGAGTTGGAGTTTGGGGATTTTAGCTCATTCTTTCATATTTTGAACCCTAGACTGGGTAGGAGGTGATTTGGAGAGGGGCTTTTCATATACAATCGTTGGGTAAGTGGTTCTAATCAATTTTTAACTATATTTCATGATTATATATTAGATTTAACATCAAATTTATGAGAATCAAAGAGAAAATTTGAGAATTTATTTCAAAGTTTTGAAGAATGAAAATTTGGGTTTGAGAGTCGATTTAGAATCGGATTTGAAAATAAAACACATATATGGAGTCATAGGGTTATGGGTAGTCGAATTTGATCGGGTGGGTCCGAAGTTGACTTTTATTGACTTTTGGAGAATTATGTAAAGATCATAGTTTTATCTATCATAATTGGTTTTCCTTGCATTATTTATTAATTCATTTTTTGTTAGATTTTAGCCGTGTGGAAGCAAAATTTAGAGGAAGGTTGATTTGGCCTAGTTGAGGATCTTGCCTAATTGTGTGGGAGAACTACCCCATAGAGATTGGTTTGATTACACTATTTGAATTACGTGGAAGACGTGTATACGAGGTGATGAGTGTGTACATGACCTTATATGTGAAAATTCAACCGAACTCTTAGGATTCTTTCATGCATCTAATTGAAGTTTCCCTATCATGTTATATCCTCCAGGGTTATATTTAGTCTTACATATTTTATTTGAAGTTATTAGTACATGTTCTATCTTTTATTGTCAAATCTACTCTTATATGCTTTAATTGAAGTTTCGGTCTCTTTTATTGACATGTTATTTCTTCCATGGTTGGTTTATTCTTATTTGAAGTCGTTGTTACATGTTATCTCTCTCATTGTTTAGTTATTTTTATTTGAAGTCATTACTACTTGTTATCTCTTTCATTGTTGAGCTTATTCCTTTGTTTAATTATGTGATTGTAATTTTTGTGTTGATTTACTTGTCGTACTCCCATGCTATTATTGTTGTTGTTTTTATACTCGGTGTTGTTGAGACGTGGTCTATGTGTGATTTTGGTATCGAAATTATTGTGGCAAATGGTCACATGTGGTGCGAGTTGTTATATTCTGTTGTTATGTTTTTAGCCCATGTGGAATTGCTGAGAGGATTGTCGGAGTGATTTGCGCATGAGGCAAGATGAGGTGGGATAATTATTTATGCGCGTGTGGCAAGACAAGGCGATCATTTACTTTATTGTTGCGCACGCGGAGAGACAAGGTCGGTTATATCAGGGATGATCTGTGATAGCCTGGGGTCATTGTTATTGATTATATTTGTGTGGTAATGTGAACTTATTGTGTGTGTCGTGCATATTACGGGTTTTATGGTGTTGTTTCCAATGTGCTACTCGGTGTCTCTGATTTTACTTGTTGAAATGAACTGTGATAGTACACTTGCACAACCATGCACCATAACATGTCACCTATATCAATCCAGGAGTTTAAAACTTGATATTTATTGATCATGTACATGTATTCTTGTATACCTGCCTTCTATACGTGGATTGGACTAGTGGCACGTGAATTGTCCGTGCAGATACGAAGTATTGTTACTATTGGCACATGAGACATCCGTGCAGATCTGAGGTATTAATGGTATAGACACATGAGTGGTCCATGCAGCACTTGAGTTGTCCGTGCGGTTATGATTAGTAATGTGATTACGATATGTCGTATGATTATGATTCGTGATTTGGGACTCATGACTTGTGATCATGAGGTGTAGTACCTGGAGGTGATTCTTGTGTAAACCTTGTGAAAGAACGGTTGGTAATTTGGTTGTCATTTATTTTCCTTAATTGGGTTCACTGGTACTTTAACCACGTTCTGATTACTTTACGACGTTATCACCTGTTTACTCCTTATTTCTATTGGTTTCTTCTACTTCCAATTTGCTAGTGTTACATTGTTATTCTTTCCATATTTAGATTTATATTGATATTCGTTCCTCTGTTAGTTTAAATTAATACTTCCACATGTTATTATGTCTAGTAGGTTTCTCGACTGTACCTCGTCACTACTCCACCGAGGTCGGTCTTGATACTTACTAGGTACCGCTGTGATGTGTTGATACCCAATTTTCTCTAAAATTATTTTAAAATTTGTATATATACCTCCAAAATCACTCTTTATAATAACTAGTATTTTTCCGAAATTTTTCATATTTTTTTTAAATCCTTTTCCAATTTATTCAGTATTTTTNCGAAATTTTTCATATTTTTTCCAATTTATTTATTATTTTATATTTAATAATTATTCATAAATTATATTATAAACAATTTCAAAATATTTCTTAGCTCAATATATCATTTTTATCCTATTAGGATTTAGTTATTTCACAAATTGGCCAATTTGGCATTATTTAGCTATAATTACAATAATTTTACAATTATAGCCTAATTGTACATTTTATGCTATTTTAATTCAATAATCAATCGTTTTATATTTTAAATACTAGTTAATTACCTTAATTTCACCTATTTAGCCTTCATTTCATTTTATGTAATTGTTAGCTATTTTTATTTAATTGGGTATTTGACTATTAGCCCTTTCTATTTAAGTTATAGCCTAATTTAATCTGATCCCAAACCAAGAGCCCAGGCCCAATCCATTAAAATCACCCGACCCAATCCTATGTGTAATCTGGACCATTAATCAAATTTGATCAATGGCCCTGATTCACTCTTACCATTAATAACCCTAAAGACTACCCCCTCCGACCCCTCATTTCCCAACCTCTCTATTCTCTCTCTATCTCTCTCTGGTTCTCTCTAGAACCTTATCTCTCCACCTCCAATGGAGTCTGTTCGTCTTCTCCGGCTAGTTCCCTCGCCAGAAACTGTGGTCTTTCACTGTCTCCTGGTTATTGCTTCACCCTACACCGGTCTAAGGCACCCTAAGGCCCTCATGCGAGACTGGAGTGGTTTAGCTCCTACCTATGGTCCCTCATGCCATATTCCGGCCATTTGAGTAAGAGCCATGGCTTTTCTGGCTAACGATGGCAACATCTTTAAGGTTTTCCTTATTTTTTCAACTCTCTGAAACCCTAACCCATGGTATTTTCTGATTTTCTTTTAGATCTGACTTAGATATGTGTATATTATGGGATCTTTATTATTTTCCTTAAAGGTTTTCTGATTTCTCTAAAATAATGCGTCATCTTCAACTAGGGTTTCTTAACCCCTTTTAAAACGCTTTCTCTTCTGATTTTTGGTACTAACCTATGATTCTCAGTATATTTTAAATGTTTGATTAAGCATTCTCTCTTTACTCGAGTTATTCTGTTAAAAAAACCTAATTTTTAGAAATCTGAGTTCGTCTTGGTTGCTGTGTTTAGTTGATCGTGTGTTTCTCATAAACATCCTACGATTATGTGTTTCTTACTTATGTTTGCTTGTTAAGGTTTTTGTGTTCGATTATTCCTGACTATATCATGCTCTATACGAAACCCTAACTCATATTTGTACTGTTCTTCCTTATGGTCCTGATTCTAGTTTATTACCTGCTTATTCTCAGTGTTATCTTCTCTATTTCCTTAGAACTACGATATTTTCCTTAAAACTGTGATTCTGTGTATTTTTCCTTAGAACTCTTTACTAATTTTGCATATTTGTGTGACACTTGCCTTATTTGATAATTGATTCCTTGTGATTACTAATTTTCAGAATTATTTTCTACCTTCTGTTACATATAAGTATGCTGTCAATTAATTATATACTTTCCTTAATTAATATATTATGTACGTAGCCTTAATCACATGCCCTATTCTTTACTACTCTTTGTACGATTAAAATCCATTTTTTCAAATTAGTTCTCTTTCCTTATTTACTACTGTGGTATCCGTTTGAACTATGACTCCTTAATTGTGGTGAGTACTTGTATTGATTGGATCCTAATTGTGTTTATTTCTATAATTATATACATTTTAATTGATTCCTTTCCTTTTTTTGCTACTACTTGTTACTGTTTGGGTATGATTCCTTAACTAAAGGAAGTCTGTATACTAAATTGACTCTAATTGATGATTATTTCTATAATTACTGCTGAAATATTATTTTTACCTTATTCCTCTCCCTTCTTTTCAAAACTATATATACTCTATTCATACATACACATACACACGAACTAATCTGTTCAAAAAATCTCTCTCACAATTCAAAAGACTTTCTGCTCTTCCTTCTGTGCTAATTACCACTACTCTAGGTTAGCCGGCTGCAAGCCAAGGCTAGCTATTGTGCATTCTCCTACTTTCCTATTTGTGTTATTACTTTCCTCACTTCAGTGGTATGTCCTAATTTATATTTCAGTCTTCAAACCAACATGTTTCCTTACTTTTGTGATTCAGCATACTTCCAACTTGCTTACTTATTTTTCAGCATATATCTAGGATCCTAAAGTCCCCTCTGCATGTTTAAATTAGGCTTTATCTGTTTATGAATAACATGTTTCTGTATACTTAGCACCTACTTCTTACATGCCTATGACTGGTACATTAGTTTAACCATGGCCTTAGGTGTTAATCTGACCTAGCAGTGTACCCCCCTGATCCTCTAGACCCTTAGAAGTTTCCTGATTGCATGTCTTTGTGCTTATCTGCCTGCTGTGTGTATGCCCTTACGTGCTCTGTATTTTTCCCTAATCCCATTACCCCTGTTTGTGTTTGTTAGACTACCCTTGGTCCTTTGTGATGTTAAGCTTCCATTTCCTTCTTCAAAAACTGTTTTCTTACTCACTCTTTCCCAAAACTGCTCCTTACTTAAATCCTTTTAAATAAAAGCACTCTCACACACACTCTTAGAAGTTTGAGTTCAGCCTCCTTCGTGTGAGCACTTCTTTGGGAACCCTTTGAGAACCCTCTAAACTCTGACACACAAGGCTGGAACTTCCACACTGCACATGTTTAATTCTTCTGGCTATGTCTGGGTGTGAGGACTGCCCGGGAGCCCTTGAGGTCCTTAAGGAACTTTGACACATCCGGATTATGAAAAGGCTATGCAGTTCCATAAGGCAGTGAGGTTTGCAAGATCTGGGCCCAATTGAAGGCTCCCTATAGAAGTAACTTCTTATTTTCCTTTGTTTGTGTAATTCATAAATCCTTGGCCTGTAATAATTTATGAACAACTCAGGGGATGGATAGTGAAAAGGGAGGGGTATCTACGCATGCATTAGCTATTAAAGGGATAGAAATCATGCTATTAGACTTTATTTCCTATCTGTGCAATAGAGATCATGTTTAGGACCATGTGTTGAAATTCATGCATTAGAAATCATGCTATTAGACTTTATTTCCTATCTGTGCAATAAAGATCATGTTTAGGCCCATGTGTTGAAATTCATGCATTAGAAATCATGCTATTTGATTTTATTTCCTATCTGTGCAATAGAGATCATGTTTAGGCCCATATGTTCATATTCACGCATTAGAAATCATGTTTATTAGGTCTCATGCCCACTGTTTCAGCATGTTCACCTTTTACTTAGAAAAATCCTGCTAATAAAATGGTATTGTCGCGTTCCACACTACCATGTACGCCTAGAAATGTTGTCCTAGGCTAAACAACACTAAAACAAGTTATCATTCTAGCATCTTCTAAAAATCATGATTAATACTGAGCATTTAGAAATCATGCTTAGGAATTCTGCATATGCATCATTCTGCATCTCTATATGTGCATTAGATATCATGTTATAGGGCCTTAATCGCTCAACTACATTTAGTCTAATTACTAAGGTATAAAAAGTATAACCATCCCACTCAGTTTTTCTCTAAAATATAACTGGCAATGCCTCTGTATTCTGAACAACCTAGAACAACATGTTTAAGTAATAATTTGCAACAACTCCTTTAATAATTCTGTTAATATACACTCCCCCCGTCTAGGAAAGCCTTAGGTAACTAATTTTTCGAAATTAGAAATCTTTCTCTCTCTTGTGTGTGCTGCTTAACACTAGTAGGTATTTCTTTTAAATCAGTAGGCAAACTGATTAAGAGCATATTTTCCTTAAGTTACAAAACAAGTCTGCCTGTCTGTTTATCCTTTGAACTCACCTATATATCATGTATTAGGATCTTAATTAAAAATAATGCCCTTATATGTGTTTGAGTCGTGCTAATTATATGAATTATTTGCGGAGGAAAATCTGAGCTTCCTATATGCTCTTATGTGTTTCCCACTGACTGCAGTCCTATATATTCTTTGCTTGTCGCCTTAGAATTTTTTTCTTTAAACCTGAGGGTCTGCCTAGTACTCACCTTTTAGGATATTAGTCCTAACCTCCTCCAGGACTTATAGGATGGGACGGGTAATAACACGTAATAGAATCCGTGACCAACACGCGCTTTTATCACCTTTACTGGTGGGAACGGTAGAATATTGATATGATGACCGCTGCGCTAATACCACATGTAAAGTCCCTCTTCGAGGAGTGATTACCAGGTATTGCATTGATGTGATCCATATTGTTATAAACCTAGGACACCTCTTATATGCTTAGCTCATAATCCTTTTCAAAGTCTAATCTCCTTTACCATTTTCAAATATCTGCATGCTTAAGACTTAAATCCCCTCTTATTTGTGCCTTTACTTCTTATTTGCTAATTGCACAAATTCATGAAACCATTTGGTCCGGAACCACACTTGTGGATCCTGAGGGGTGCCTAACACCTTCCCCTTAGGATAATTACCCAAGTCTCTGGTTAGAAACGTAGTTGTAATTGAACCCCTTAGGTTCCCTAATGCACCGTTAAAATCATTAGGTGGCGACTCTTCAAAATATGCAAAACCCCTTTCCCAAAAGGAACGAGTTGTCCCAACCAATGTTATAAACTCGATCTCCGCGAGGAAAAAGGGTGCGCGACAGCATGGCGACTCTGCTGGGGATTATAGACTTTTACCATTTCAAATTTTTTGATGAATTTATGCCTTTATTTTAAATACTTGCACCCTTTCCCATTCCCTTTGCATGAAAATTAATTGCTTACTTCGAGTATTTATTTCCAAACGTAACTGACATGTCTCTTTGTTTCCTTTTTGTAACTGCTTTATATAATTATTACCATTTTTTACCGCTTTGTTTAACGTGCAAATATGTGACAACTTGTTTTAATACTTATTGCATAAATCATGCTCAACATTCATACTCCACTCGTGCCAAACAAAATACTATAGCAACGCTTGATAGGTGGTTGCGCCCTTCCTATATTATCACCCCCTAAATTCGGAAAGGCTTATTAGCGGTAAAACCAGTCGATCAGCGGTGCAGTCGATGGTTCCGTGCCTTTACCCCTTGAGTTGTCCGCTCAAGGGTACCAGTCTAAAACCCCATAGAAACCTTACTCTTTTGAACTATTGCATGCATCATGGTCAAACCTAGTCAAAGTTAAAGTTTCGTCTGCACGATAGCTTTTAAGATAGCCTTATCCAAAAGTCCACCGGGTTTCCCTAAACCCAAAAGGACGCCCTCACGTTCTGTGCATTTATTTGGAGAACTAAATGTTTCCTGCTAATTATTAACGTTAAATAGTTGAGTCTGGTGGGGGTAAGGGCCTAACCTATTTGTTTTGCAGAAAAAAAAATGAGGCACGAAGTCCCCAGGTTCGGCATGGTCTCCAACATCCACCCAAAATTGCTGAGTTGGTGGGAGGATCTACACTCTAGCGACAAAGCTATCGTCTGGAAAAACTTGGGAAATCTACCCTCTCTTTTGGAAATCCAGCCTAACAAAATGATAGTAGAGGCTGCTACCCTGTTCTGGGATCACAAAAGTTGTGTGTTTCGCTTTGGGAACATTGAAATGGCACCGTTGATAGAAGAGATAGGAGGGTTGGCTAACCTAGTATGGGAAACTCCAGGGTTGCTGATGCCTGAGAACCGCACAGGCAGAAGTTTCCTCAAAATGAGGGGCCTGAAGAAGGACACAGAATTGGTATGTCTGGAGGATTCGTCCATTCCTTTTGACTACTTGTACGAACGGTATGGGTACAACAAATCATACCGTACCTACCATAACGAGTTTGCTATCACCTCTCTGGGACACGTCCATCGCAGAGTGTTCGTGTTTATGGTTTGCTTTTTGGGATTGATCGTGTTCCCGATGAAGAAAAAAAGGATCCATACCAGGCTAACCATGGTAACTATGACCATAATGGAAGGGTTAAATGGACAATATTTTAGCATTGTGCCCATGATTGATGCAAATATGTACCGGGCCTTAGAAAATGTCAACAAGGAGCAAAGCATTTCGAAGTTTGCAATCTGTTACTCCAACTTTGGCTTGTAGAACATCTCCAAAAGGGGGAATAACGATAGGACATCTGATGCGAGACTAAATTGCATAGTTTAACATGTGATATACCTTACATTTTATGCGCATTAATGATAAAATTACACTTGTTATGTGCTTAANAACGCCAGGCCTTTGGGTCCAAACGCCAGGTCCCCAGTTCGGCCAGAAATCGTGTTCTGACGGGTTTAAGTGTTTCCCAAGTGAAATAGAAGTTTCCTACACGGTTAGGGTTCACCCTAAACCTTTAAATAGACTCCTAAAACACAATTACAAGGGATTTTGGTGAATCAAAGTAGAGAAGGAGAAAATTCCATTAAAGTGCAAGAACATCGATTTCTACGTCTAGTATTTCTTACTTTATATTTCAATTATGCAATTTCTTGTAGTTTTGTTTCGTCTAAACATGAGTAGCTAAGTTTTTAATCTAGGGTTTTGGTAGAACCCGTTGGGGATGAATTTCTTGTGATATTAATATATTTTGATTGATTATTCTCTATTTGTTCAACTACGTTCTTATTGTAGTTAATTGAATGGCCATCAATTAGCTGTGCCTATTTAGTATGTATCTACTTGAGAGAGAGTGCATATTTAGGTAATTGTTTGAACAACACCACTCCTAGAGTATAGACGAAAGTCATAACCGAGGGTTTAGAGGTTGGATTAGAGATAACGATACCTCGGGTGCAATCTAAAGTGAACTGTAATGAAATCTAGCTAGTGTAACTTGAGAGAGTGCGTCTAGTAAATTATCATAATTACTTGAGAGAGAATTATGGTAGATAGAGAGTTCATGATTGATAGAGACGATTAACCAAACTATAAGAAGTATCCGAGAAAGAATTCACCAACGGGGGAAACCATAACCTTAGACCTTTATTATCACTGTTTACATTAAATTGTTAGTTAATTGTTAATTATTTTGTTATTAGATTTAGTAAACATCACCAATTGATATTCAAAAGTCTTGAGAAAA
>ML341852.1:0-63752 GCA_005239505.1 Nicotiana paniculata
TTTTTCCCTTTTAATGGTGGTATTAGTACCTTAGCTGTGCTCATTCCATTGGGGGGAGGAATACAAAGAAAGATATTGTCATTTTTTTAAATGCCGTTATTAATAAAATTTATAAGGCATTTCCTTGAATATTTGTGTTTACACTTGAATTACAATACATATCTAATAGTTATATAATATAATTTACAATAAATTGTCTTAGATAATATAATATAATTACATAACAAAAANGGTTCCACACATATAGCCCGTTTGGCCCGGGACCGTTTAGCCCGGGCCCGCATAACCCAGGCCCGCATAGCTCGGGCCCGCTTAGCTTGGCCCACTTGACCCGTTTGGCCCGGGCCCGGCCCGTTAGCCACCCTTGGATTTAAATGGAAGTAATCAACTAGATTCGCGAATTATAGGGATAGAATGGGTGATTTGAGATTTGAATATATGACCTTGCACAAATTTGTGCAAGATTTCTGGTGATTGACGATTGATGGGTGATAGAAAGAAGAGATGAAAGGGAAAGAGAGGAAGTCGGGTAGGGTTGAGAATGAATAGGGTTGGGGGGGGGGGTGTTTGCTTGGTTTACGATGCGAGATAGGATCAGGTCCATTAGATCTTCGGATCAACGATCCTGATATTTTGGGGAGATAAAAATTATTCAATTTGTTTTTTATGAAAAATTGGTGGCCTTTAGATCTTTATAATCCAACGGTAGAGCTGGAGTCTAGCAAAGATTTAAAAATAAAGGGAATAGAGATGGATTAATATGGATCGTTAATGATCTGAGCCAACTATCCATATCCTGTTGTTCTTTCTTTGCGAGTGCGGAAGATGGATGACGTAGCACGATGACATTGGTTCAGAGGAGATGGTATAGATCGCCATCATGGAATAGAGGAGGTGGGTCTACACCGGGTCAGGGGTTTGGGCAAGTGTATTTGTGTCAAGACCCAATTTCTCCTATAGGTCGTGATAGTGCCCAACGTTTCCGCTAGGCAAGCCAACAATGAACTAATCTTGTGGTTGTTTATTTTAATAATTTAGAAATAGTTAGTTTTTAATTATTAAATAAATAAGAAGTGAGAAATTTAATAAAATGAAATGTAAAAAATTATAAGAACACATGAGGTGAAGTAAATACTCAAAATCATCAGTGTCTACTAGCATAATTTCTAAGACCTGGTGTCACAAGTGTATGAGCTACAAGTAGAATATACAAAATACTAAGCTACTATCTAAAATGAAGTAGACGGAAAGTAAATACAAAAGAAATACTTTGGGTGCTGCAAAACGGGCTCGGAAGGCAGCTCACCGCAAAGTCTCGGGGTATCAGGAGTGCGTGTCGGGATGATAACCAGATGCACCTGCCTCAGATCCTGCATGGTAAGTGCAGAAGTGTAGTGTGAGTACATAAACAACATGTACCCAGTAAGTATCTAGTCTAACATCGAAGAAGTACTGACGAGGGGTCAACTTCAACACTTACTATGGGCTAATAATAAAATACCAAAATTCTAAATAAGCATGGGCTATTTAAATAATAATGAAACTCAATAGCAAGAAGTAAATAAATAATTCTTTCACAAATAGTAAATCCCAAGTCAAATTTCATTATTTAAATAATTGTTACCTCCCAAGCCAATAAAACGGTATCAAATATAATAAGGCTCCAAAATTAGCACGCACGAGTTATGCCGAGGTCGTACGACCCTATATATATATATATATAGACACACACACACACAGAGTGTGTGTACACTACCGAGGGTCGAACGATATTAACCATAGATGCATCTATTAACCTGCTGAGGCGACCGACCAGCCCCCATGAGAGTAGAGGAATTTAGGTCGCTCGCGGAATTACTTGCGATGCACGTGGACACGGATTTATCAAAGTTATTACATAATTCTTCAATTCATTCCAAAAATAAGAAGTCTAAACTGGAGACTTTAAATCTTAAAATCCTCAATCTCAGCTCTATTTAAGATAATTAATATGCATAATCAAGTAACAGAGCCAAGAAAGTATGATGTAAATCTAAGACTACCCAGACATCACATGAAATATAGCTACACAGTGACTCTCGTCACCTAGTGCGTACATAGCTCCCCACACAAGAAATTTAAAACAAAAATGCACCTAAGGGATGAGTTCCCTCTTACAAGGTTAGACAAGAGACTTACCTCTCTCTCAAGTTCACTTCTGATCCACAAATATGTTTTAAATCCTCAACTTGGTGCCAATCGACTCGAAACTAGTCAAATGTTATACAAATTAATCAATACATGTCCAAAAGTCCATAATTTAACTATTAGAGTAATTACCCAACCCAAATTGGGAGATTCCTAAAATTCACCCCCAGGCCCATGTGCCCGGATTTCGGAACTTTTTGAAGATAGTCGTTATCCATAACCTTACGAACTCAAATATATAATTTTTACCCTATTCCATAATCATTTTCGTGGTTAACTCCCATTTTTATCAAAACCTAGGTTTTTCATCTAAACCCATGATTTTCACAATTTTACATGTTAAAATCTACCTATAATCTATGTTTTAAACTCATATTGTATAGAAATAACTTACCCCAAAGTGCTAGGTGAAAACCTCTCTCCAAAAGCACCAAAATCACCCAATGAATGAAAGAAATGAGTCAAAACTGGTTTAACTCCCGACTTAAATGAACCTCACTGCCCAGTGATTTTCGCACCTGTGATGCCATTGCCGCATCTGCGGTTCTGCTTCTGTGTACAAAACCACATAGGTGCGGACCAAGCCCAAGTCGTCCTCCTTCACTTCTGCGCCCAGTGGATCGCTTTTGTGAGCCCGCTTCTGCGGCGAGCGCGTCGCACTTGCGACCCTGTTCCGCTTCTGCGATCGCTTGCTTCGCAGGTGCGGTCCCTCCCCCGCTTTTGCGATCACTGGACAGCCTACACTGGGCCACTTCTACAGTTATTGGCTTGCTTATCCGAGCTTGCACCTGCTTCCATTGCCTTGCACGTGCGATTGCACCAGAAGCTGGGTGTTTCAGTTGTTCAACCAAGGCCAAATGACTTTCGTGCATCGTCTGAATGGCATCCGGGGCCCCTGAGCCCCCCCCCCCCCCCCCCCCAAACATACAAACAAGTTTGAAATCATAAAATGGACTCACTCACACCCTCGGAACGCGGAAAACAATATTTAAACTAAGAATCACAACCCAAAACGATTAGAATCAACTTATGAACTTCAAATTCTTCCAACTTACTCCGAACGCGCCGAAACGTACTTAAATTAATCGGAATGACTCTAAATTTTGCGTGTTAGTCTTAAATCGCCATATGGAACAATTCCCAGGCCCGAAATTCCAATTGGACCTCAATAACATCAAATCCTACTTCAAACCAAATTTAAAGAACTTTAAAGCCTTCAATGTACGAACTATCAATATTAAGCGTCCAAACGCTCCCGGGTCATCCAAAACCAGATCCGAACATACACCCAAGTCCAAAATCATAATATGAACCTATTGGAACCGTCAAATCTTGGTTTCGAGGTTATTTAGTTAAAATGTTGACCCAAGTCAAACTTAGCCCTTTTTTCCAACCTTAAGGAACCACCTCTAGAAAGCAAAACGACCGGTTGGATCGTTACATTCTCCACCTCTTAAAAAACGTTCATCCTCGAACGAGTCTAGAATCATACATGGAGTTCCAAATAAGTGTGTATCTGCTCCGCATGTCCTCCTCGGCCTCCCAAGTCTCCTCCTCTACTAGTTGGCCCCTCCACTTAACTTTTACCATAGAAATCTTCTTGGACCTCAACTGGCGAACCTGCATATCAACAATGGAAACTGGCTTCCCCTCATAACCTAGGCTCTCATCTAGCTGAATCGTGCTGAAGTCTAACACATGCGACCTCTCTGCATGATACCTCCGGAGCATAGACACGTGGAAAACTGGATGAACTACTGATAGACTGGGAGGGAAAGCATGCTCATAAACAACCTCACCAACTCCTCTCAACACCTCAAATGGACCTATAAACCTTGGGCTCAACGTGCCCTTCGTACCGAACCTCATAATTCCCTTCATCGATGAGATCTTCAAGAGAACCTTCTCGCCCACCATAAACGATAAATCACGCGCCTTCTGATCCGCGTAACTCTTCTGTTTAGAATGTGTTGTGTGAAGTCCTTCCTAAATCAAATTTACCTTCTCTAAGGCATCCTTCACCAAATTCGTATCGTATAACTTAGCCTCACCGGGAGAAAATGATGGGCGAACGACATCATCGACCATATAGAGCCTCAAATGGAGTCATCTCAATGTTGTACTAATAACTGTTGTTGTAAGAAAACTCGACCAAAGGCAATAATCGATCCACTGCCCTCTGAAGTCGATTATACATTCTTTGAGCATATCCTCCAAGATCTAAATTGTCCGCTCCGACTGCCTGTCGGTATGCGGATGAAAGGCTGTGCTGAGCTCTACCCGGGTCCCCAACTCACTCTATACTGCCTTCTAGAAATGCGAAGTAAACTGGGGGGCCCTATCTTATATAATGGTAATGGGCACACCATACAGCCAAAAAATATCTTGAATGTAAATCTTTTCCAACCTCTATGAAGAATACGTGGTCGCAACCGGAATGAAGTGCCCCGACATAGGTAATGAACTCACATTTCCACTTCGGTATAGTCATCTGCTGGAGTAGGCCACCTGGCCTCTGGTGCTCATACTTAACCTGCTGTCAATTCAGACACCTTGTAACATACTCAACTATGTCCTTCTACATCCTCCGCCGCCAATAATGCTGCCTCAGGTTGCAATACATCTTTGTAGCACCTAGATGAATAGAATACCGAGAACTGTGCACCTCATCTAGAATCTTCTCCCTCAAGCCATCAACATTAGGAACACATAGGCAACCCTAAGGTCGTATAACACCATCCTCACCGATAGTAACCTCCTTGGCACCACCCTGTTGTACCGTCTCTCTGATAACCAACAAGTGTAGATCATCAAACTAGCGAGCCTTGATCTACTCGAATAGTGAAGACTGGGCGACAATGCATGCAGGAACTCGGCTGGGCTCTGAAATATCCATCCTCACAAGTCTGTGAGCCAATGACTGAATGTCCAAAGCTAGTGGCCTCTCCTCTGCTGATATGAATGTCAAACTACCCATACTCTCCGCCTTTCTGCTCAATGCATCCGCAACTACATTAGCCTTGCCCGTATGATAAAGGATGGTAATATCATAGTCTTTTAGTAACTTAGGGTCACCTGCGCTACTTCAAATTGAGATCTCTCTGCTTGAAAAAATACTGCAAGTTGGAATGATCGGTGTAAACCTCACAAGACACCCTATAAAGATAATGCCTCCAGGTCTTAAGAGCATGAACTATAGCGACCAACTCCAAATCATGTACGGGGTAATTTTTCTCGTGGGGATTCACCTAACGTGAAGTATATGCAATAACTCTCCCCTCCTGCATTAATACACATCCCAAACCAATGCGTGAAGCATTGCAATACACAGTATACATCCGGGAATCGGAAGGCAACACTAACACCGGTGCTGAAGTCAATGCGGTCTTGAGCTTCTAAAATCTTGCCTCACAATCATCAGACCATCAGAACAGAGCACCCTTCTAGGTCAATCTAGTCAAGGTGCAGCAATAGATGAGAAGCCCTCCACAATCCGGCGATAATAACATGCTAACCCCAAGAAGATCCTGATCTCAGTCGCAGTGGTAGGACGAGGCCAACTCTGAACTAGCTTGATCTTCTTGGGTTCTACAGGAATTGAGTGCTTAATTCGTTCAACATGTGTCTACTCGTATGTGTTTTGTCAGATATCATGCCTATAGGAAATAAAATGTGAATGACCATTCTTTCAATTTGCATAACTACAGCATGCTCATTAGATACCATGACCATAGGATTATACTAGCTTATGTTCTACTGATTTTCATCTAAAAATCATAAATATATGACCTTAATTGGAAGATTCATTTTGGGCCTTGCTTCTTGGACCAGCCCATATGCTATGGGAGCGATATCAGGGGTCACATTCAGAGGGATCGTCGTTCGTCTCGCCAGGGTGTGGGCAGGAGTACGGCGCAACCAACCAGTTTTGAAGCTACTACACCCACAACACCTCCCCAAGTTCGAGGGACTCTAGCACCCGGAGGGCGTGGTGTAGCTAGGGATGGTACCCAAAGCTCAAGAGCGCCCAACATGTTTTATGCTACGAGGAGGCGTCAGAATTCATACGCTTCTCCTAATGTTGTCACAGGTATATTGACTATCAAATCTCATGATGTATATGCCCTTATTTCTCCCGGTTCCACTTTGTCATATGCCACTCCTTATGTTGGTATGGAATTTGGGATAGAACCGGAACAGCTTCATGAGTCGTTCTCTGTATCTACTATGGTTAATGAGTCTATTATGGTCACTCAGGTTTATAAGGATTGTGTTTTCACTGTAAGTGGTCGGGATACCATGAACGATATCATTGAGTTGGGGATGGTTTATTTTGATGTAATAATGCGGGTGGACTGGCTTTATTCGTATTTTCCAAGCTTGATTACTGAACCAGAACCGTTAGGTTTGAATTTCCAAATGAGACAGTTATTGAATGGGAGGGGGATAATGTGGTGATGATGGGTAGGTTTATTTATTACCTTAAGTCCACGAAGATGATCAACAAGGGTTGTATTTACCATTTGGTCCGGGTTACAGATACCTATGTTGAGGCACCTACAATTGAGTCTGTGCCTATTGTGAATGAATTCCCGGAGGTCTTTGTGGATGAGATCCTTGGGATCTCACAAGACAGGGAGATTGATTATGGGATTCATATGATGCAGGAACGTGGCCTATGTCTATTCCACTCTACATAATGGCACCGACATAATTGAAGGAACTAAAGGAATAATTGAAGGACTTTCTCGAGAAGAGTTTCATCCAGCCAACTGTGTCACCTTGGGGTGCATTGATTCTCTTTGCAAGGAAGAAAAATGGGTCACTGGGAATGTGTATTGACTATCGACAGCTCAACAAGGTCACGGTCAAGAATAAGTACCCACTTCCAAGGATAGATGACTTGTTTGACTAATTTCAAGGTGCTAAGTACTTCTCCAAAATTGATTTAAGATTTGGGTATCACCAATTGATGATCAGGGAGCAGGATATTCCGAAAAGAGCTTTCAGAACTCGATATGGGCACTTTGAATTTTTGGTAATGTCCTTTGAGCTAACAAATGCCCCGACAGCTTTCATAGATCTCATGAATCGAGTCTTCAAGCCTTTTCTTGACTCCTTATTTATAGTGTCCATTGATGATATTCTTGTGTATTCACGAAGTAGAGAGGACCACACTGATCATCTCAGGGCAGTTTTGCAGACTCTATATCAGCAAAAGTTGTATGCAAAGTTTTCGGGGTGCGAATTTTGGCTTGAAAGTTAAGGTCATTAGGATCAGATGAAAACTGCTGAAAGTCGTCAGAAGTCCTATTCGGATGTTCTTCATAAGGATTTGGAGTTCCAAGAGGATAATTGGGTATTCTTGAAGGTTCCCCCATGAAGGGTATAATGTGGTTTGGTAAGAAAGGAAAATTGAGTCTGAGGTATGTCGGACCGTACAAAATCATTCAGAGGATTGGTCGGGTGATACATGCTAGAACTACCTCCAGAGATATCTTTAGTACATCCAGTGTTTCATGTATCCATGTTGAAAAAGGTGGTTGGAGATTTGTCGCCTATTGTTTCGGTTGAGACTATTGAGGTTAATGAGTAATTGACTTATGAAGAGATTCCAGTTGCCATTATTGACAAGCAAGTATGAAAGCTGAGAAATAAAGAGATTGCCTCCGTGAAAGTGCTATGGAAAAACCAACAGGTTGAAGAGGCCACCTGGGAGGCCGAGGAAGAGATGAAGAAGAAGCACCCTCATTTGTTTGAGTAATTATGTATTTAGGTAACTGTGTTCTATGAAAATGTGAGAGTTTACCATCTATGAATTATGTTTCACTAGTACAATTATTGTTAAGAATGTCTCTTTTAGTAATATAATGATTATGATGTTGTGGTCAGTGTTGTTTCCATGATGTGTTACATCATTATGTTATGGTTATGTTGTTAGGATTGGTCGATGGGATTCTTTGATAGGTGGATAGTCCCAATTATAGGGGAGACTCTGCCAAAATTTCTGGAAATTTAGAGAGTTAGTCAAAAATTTGGAACTACTTATGTGTGAAGTAACAATTGAGTCACATTAGATGCTAATGATGGATTTTGACCCTCATTCGAGGACGAATGATCCTAAGCGGGGGAGGATGTAAGGCCCAGTAAAAATTTTACCTAAAACCCGGGATTTCGTGGTGCTGAGGTAGGCTAATGTATTTAAGGCCTCGCAAGCTCGCCGCAGTACGAACTCTTTGGGTTGAACAATGCGTTGGGGAGTTGAAGAAAAATTATTGCAAAACAGGGCATTTCTATGATCCATTATAGAACCGCAGATCCGCCGCAGAGTGAAGCAGAGAAATGGGCAAATTTTGGAAGTTATTTTGTGGTCAATTATGCGACCACATAATCGTTTCGCAGGCCGCACATCCCTCACAGAACCAGCATGAGAAATTTTGGAAGGAGGTTCTGCGGCCCTTTATGCAACCGCAGAATTGGTCTGCGGACCACAGATCTATCGCATATTTGCACATAAATGCCAGTTCTGGAGGACCATTATGCAGACCACAGAAGTGTTATGCGGTCTTATACGCGACCATAGATCTGCATCGGGGCTTCATTTTTCTAATTTTATAACTCGATCCCATTTTGTTTTATTTAGCTATATGGGTCATTTTTTAGGGGTTATCTGGTATTTTAGATAGAGGGGAGAACTATTTTAGAGAGAGAAATGGGAGGATTCAAGGATATCACTACTAAACTTGGATTAAACCTGGGAATTTCATAAAAAAAAAACTTGCTAGGGTTTCTAAAAGGTAAGAATTTCTTCCCCCAATTCTACAATTTCGAATTCTGGGTTAGTTATGGATGATGAGAGTGGACATATCACATGCATGAGCTAATAATTATTGTGGGGAATTTGTTGGAAAGACATGGGTAGTTTTGTTGTTGAATTGGTTGAGGAAAGGTTGGGTTGTCATTGTAGTAGCTCTTGCCATATGAATTTCTCTAATCGTGCTTGCAATTCTCCCTTTTTCTCTAGATTGGCATCATTAGGAGAGTCGGGACGTTGTTGTTACACCACATAAGACTCTTTCGAGGTATGAAGGCTAAACTCTTCTTCTAGTATCGGAATTCCTATATTCTTACAAGACTCCATCGTGTGTTGTTCGAACTTGAAACACTGTTGAGGTGGGATATTCAAGCTAGTAAATTGATTCTGAAATTGCATAACATGTCTGAACCCTCATGTGTTAATGATTTTCTATTTTGACTTAATTATGTTATATCCATTTTTGGGAAGAAACTTTTTTACGAAATCAATGTAATCAAATTCTTGTTTCTCATATGATGAAATATTATGAACTTATACTTGTTAAGACCAAAGGGGCCAAATGGTCGATTTGAAAAGAATGTTTTGTACAAACTATTATCGTTTTGGGAATTCGAAGTGTGGCATTGTGAATACACCTCCACCCGCACATATTGGGGTGAGGCGGGGGGCCGCTTTGTGTAGAGATTGCGATTGTGAATACACCTCCACCTGCACACATTGGGGTGAGGCGGCGGGTCCGCTTTGTGTAGAGATTGTGATTGTGAATACACCTCTACCCTCACACATTGGTGTGAGTTAGTGGGGCTGTTTTGCATCGAGATTGTGATTGCAAATACAACTTCACCCGCAAACATTGGGGTGAGGAGGCGGGGCCACTTTTTGTAGAGATTATGCTATTGTGATTACACCTCCACCTATACACATTGGGGTGAGGCGGCAGGGCCACTTTGTGTAGAGATTGTAATATTGTACCTCCACCTGCACACATTGGGGTGACGCGGCAGGGCCGCTTTATGTAGAGATTGTGGCATTGTGGTAGAAGTCAATAGAGGATTCCCAACTTGAAATTACATATGTTATTGAAGTTTTAAAAAATTGATATGGTTTTTATGGATATTTAAGCTCTTTTATTGCTTCCATGATTCATCACATTCATATTGCACTTCCAATTCTTGAAGGGGGTGTTTGATTTTCATACTAGTACTATTCGACATGTACTAATGCCCCTCTTGCTGGAGGAGCTGTATCTTTAATGGATGCAGGTGGTTCCACAGCAAGCGGCCTTGATCAGTGATAGTGGTGCACCCTCTTCCCAGTATACTTGGTGAGCCCCACTTCATTTCGGGGTCGTATATCTTTTGCTCCTTATGCATTCATTTAGTTTTGAGGTATATCTGGGGCCTTGTTGTCGGCACTATCATTGTACTCCTTTGTATATATTAGAGGCTCTGTAGACAGTGTGGGTAGTATGTTGGTTGGGAAGGTCAAACTAGTAGTGTTGTATTTGTACCCTATGTTCCAATTTAAACCATGAAAGTGTTTGTATTTTTAGACTTAAAAATGATGTAACTAATGAAATGTATCTTCTCTTTATTCATGGGTAAGTTCCAATAGAAGGCATTGCACAAGATTTCTTGGCAGGGTTATCTCAGTTGAGCGTCGGTCGTCTCCCCAAGTTCGGGGCGTGGCAGAAGTGTTGTTCGCTGGGGAGGACATTTCAAAGTCATACCCAGGGTGGAGAATGTTTTTCGATAGAGAGGCCAATTTCAAAGGAGTAGGAATTGGGGCAATCCTAATTTCCGAATTGAGACAGCATTATTCGGCTTCAGCTAAGATAAGGTTTCCCTTGCATAAAGGATATGGCGGAGTATGTGGCGTGCATCCTCTGGATTGGGATGGCGATCAACATGAACATCAAATAACTTTTGTTCATAGGAGATCTGATTTGCCGATACACTAAGTTCAGGGTGAATGGACCACCAAGATTGTCAAGATACTTCCATGTCGGCACTTCATAAAGGAGTTGTGCAAAACGTTCACCAAGATCGAGTTCAAATATGTGCCCAGAATATAGAATGAATCACCGACACTCGCACAACTTTGTCATCTGTGATTCAGCACCTGTATAAGAATTAAATCGAGCCCGTCGAGATAGAGGTTCGAGATCAGCATCATACTATTTTCATGTAGATGAAGAGCTTGATGGAAAAACATGGTACCACAACATCAAAAGGTTCCTCGAAGCAAGAGAATATCCAGAGCGAACCACTAATGGTCAGAAGCGAGCATTAAGGAGACTAGCAAATCACTTTTTTCTTAACGAGGAAGTCCTGTATAGGAGGACCCTGTACTTGGGTCTGTTAAGTTCTGTAGATTATAACGAAGCAACAAGGTTATTGGAATAACTAAATGAAGGAAAGTGCGGTCCTCATATGAAAGGTTTCACCTTAGCCAAGAAGACTTTGAAAGTCTGTTACTTTCTGATGATCATGGAAAGTGATAGCATCCACTACGTGTAGAAGTGTCACCAATGTCAGATTCACGAGGATTTCATCCGGGTTCCGCCAAATGAGTTAAAGCATAATGGGTTCTCCTTCGTTGTTTTCCGCTTGGGGAATAGATGTGATTGAACCCATATCGAACGGGCATCGTTTCATCTTGGTATTCATCGATTAATTTATCAAATAGGTTGAATCTTCTATACACAAGGTTGTCACGAAGAAGGTGGTGGTAGATTTTTTATGTAACAACATAGTTTGTCGATTTGGGATCTGGAGTAAATCATAACTGACAATGCAGCCAATCTTAACAACGATCTCATTAGGGAGATTTGCGAGAAGTTCAGAATCGTCCACTGTAACTCCACAGCCTACAGACCACAAATGAATAGAGTAGTTGAAGCAGCAAACAAAAACATTGAGAGGATCTTGTGGAAGATAGTGGACAATAACAGGCAGTGGCACGAGAAGCTATCCTTTGCCTTACTTGGTTACCACACTACTATGAGGAAATCTATTGGGGTAACGCCATACACATTGGTATATAGCACAGAAGTTGTGATACTCACAGAGGTCGAGATACCATCTTTGACGGTTATCCAGAAAGCCAAGTTGGATGATGTAGAATGGATACGTGTCAAGAAAAACTCATGCTCATTGATGAAAAGAGAATGGATGAAGTATGTCATGGTAAGTTGTATCAAAATGGGATGGTCAATGCATTTAACAAAAAAGTGAAACCTCAGTTGTTCACACCGAGGAAACTGGTTTTGAAGAAGATATTCCCCCATCAAAAAGAGGCCAAAGGAAGTTCGTGCCGAATTGGAAAGGTCCTTATGCTGTCTATCGAGTATCGTCGGGAGGAGCATTAATCCTAGCAAAAATAGATAGTAGAGTCAGCATGAAGCCCATCAATTTAGACGCAGTCAAGAGATACTACATTTGAAGACAATCAAGTTAGGGTTTTGTTGTAACAGAATTACTCTTGATCTCACGTCCCACGATGGGATACGTAGGCAACCCACCTAGGGTCCGGTCTCCTCCCCCTCTTGCAATAGAAAATCCTAATGTCATTTTGTATGTATTCGTAACTACGCCATGACTTGATTTCCTTTGGCATTAATACGTAGGAAATCCATTGGGATACATAGGCATTATGAATCAGACTCGACCATATCATTTCAAATTTTTATCACATTGAATCTATTATGATCGAACTATGTTTTGACATGATTTCATTTGAATTTGTAGGCTGCCCGATTCAGGCTCGGTCTTCATAATTCATTTAATCATTTTATAATCCTTGAACTACGTTCAAACCAGATTCTGATCGGATACGTAGGTAACCTGAAAAGGTTTGGTCATAAGCCTAGGAAAGCCTTTGTAATGCATTTGTAAAGATAGGATGCGTATTTGGGGAGGATTTGTGGCATCAGGCGATGGGGCGGATTTGGGGCATCAGGCGATTTCTCTTCGCGTTCGCGAGTGCACATACGCGTTCACGAAAGGTTTGGGTTTTTGTTCACCGCGTTCGCGTATAACGATTTTGGCAGCCTTCATTTTTCTTATCCACGATCGCATGTAGTGTTCCGCGATCGCGATGCATTAACATCTGGGCACAATATAAGAACTTCATTTCAAGGGTTAGCCATTTTTATCATTTTGGGAGTTGTAGACCTCGGCCTTGGGAGATTTTTCGTGGGGTTTTCAAGAAAATCATTGGAGTAAGTGATCTCTACCCGAACTTATCAATTTCAACTGAAATCTATGTATTTTTGAAACTCGTTGAGTCCTATCAATTTATAAACGCCGGTTATGTTTAGTTTTATTTCCAGAGAACAACTTCATAATTATTTTTGCAATTCTGATTTTTCAAAGAGTATTTTAATTTTTCTTTTGAATCTGTCAAAGTCCAAGATTATTGAAAATTGTTAGTGATAACAAGATAAAGTCTTTAACTTATTAAGGAAACAAATAAGTCGTCAAATATTAAAGAGTTTAAAGTGTGCAAAACTTCTGATTTTTGTTCTTTTACCTATGGACTATTGGTTTGTCTATATTCCTACACAATCAAAATATTAGAGTTGTCCACTAATGAAGTTAGTCATTCAAAGATATACAAATATAAAATGGCAAGAAACAACGAATATTTTTTTTAAAATAACGAGGGAGAGAGGATGGACTTTGGACAGTTGGGTTGTTAAGCTAGCTAGGCCCAGTGGGATTTAAATCAGGGCGACAGACTCCCAACGCGCGGAACTGGAGCAATCTGGACTTGAAATTGGGCTTGAGTTCCCAATGGAACTCAACAGGACCAATTCGAAAAATGCACACAAAAATAATAAAAGGATAATTAGTGCATGTCAAATGTTAAAATTAGTTAAGATTGAAATTATGACAAAAATAATAATAAAGAACTGCAAAATTATGGTGAGACAAATTTTATTTTATGTTAATCCTATGAGAATTAATAGGAGTTAATGATTAAAGGCTTAGGGTAAATCCTTATTTATGTAACAACCGATCAGTCATTTTGAGCATTTGCATTCCATTGGTTCGTATGAGGTCAAATCGTTGTTCAAATCATTCCAAACCTTCAAATCATTCTTCGTATGAGGTCAAATCGGTTTTCGTTTTTGGGTGATTCAGGATTGATTTGGAAGAATGATTCTTATCTTAGAGCTATAAGTTGGAAGAGTTAACTAAGTTTGAATTTTTTTGTATTTGACCCCAGAGTTTTGATTGTTCTATTAGGTCCGAATGGTGATTTTGGACTTGGGCGCTTGCCCGAATTTGCATTTGGATGTTTCTGGAAGGTTTCGGCTCTAATTGGAAAAAATAAGAAACTTGAAGGTTTGGAATGTTTATAGGTTTGACAGGAGTTGACTTCGATGTTATTGAGTTTGGATTTTTGTTTCGGTAGTTGAAATAAGTTCGTTATAGCATTTGGAACTTATATGCAAAATTTGAGGTCATTCGGAGTTGATTTGATATGGTTCGACATAAGTTTGGAAATTGGAAGTTCATTAGTTCATTGGACTTGAATTGACGTGCAATTCGTGATTTTGGTGTTTTTGGTTATGATATAAGACTTCGAGTAAGTTCGTATCATATTTTAGGACTTGTTGGTATGTCTGGATGAGGTCCCAGTGACCTCAGGTGTGTTTCAGATTAATTTTGAAGAAGTTTGGTATTTCAGCACTTTGATGATGTTCTGGAGCGAATGAAGTGCGTAGGGAACTTTTTGGAGTTCTGAGGCAAAGCCTCATGTGCGACTGTAAACCAAATTTTGCGGAAGAAATGGCCAAAGTGCAGACCGCACTAAGGGCCGCAACTGGAAATCTGCGTGTTGGTTGGTTCAACTTCGGGAGTTTATATCTTTCAATCTATAAGAAATTTTGAGATGATCCAAAAACTAAAGTTGTAGCCCTTTGAGTATAGTTTCTAGAAAATTAAATCTTTCACCATTTGAAAATTTGTATAAAATTTTATGGCCAATTTACTAAAGACTAGTAGTGCAGTTGTTGTTGAAGTGCGGTCACATAATATGGATTGCGGTCGTAGAACTTGGAAGTGCGAACCACACTAGGAAAAGTGCGGTCAGCACTGTGGGATATCAGATGTTGTAGTATATAAATGGTATTTTTTGACTTCTATTTCATTTTTCACCACTTTATATACTTGGGAGCTCGGGTTTGAAAGGTTTCAACCTAGACCTTCATGTACAAGCTCGGGGTAAGTGATTCTAACATATATCTATGAAATTTTCATAAATCCATCACTATATATAACATCAAAATATGGGATTTAACAAGAGAAATTGGGGTTTTGTCAAAACTTTTCAAAAGTGAATAATTGGGTTTTGATATCGTTTCGAAGTCAGATTTAAGTGAAACTAGTATGGTTGGTGAATGAGTTGTCGGATTTTGTGAGTTTTGTTGGGTTTTTGAGGTGCGGGCCCGATTTGACTTTTTAATTGACTTTGGGATTTTAATTAAAGATCCTACCTTTATCGATTGAGTTTGTTTCCTTTGGCATTATTTAATGTTCTTGAGTTGTTTTTGGCTAGTTGAGCCATTGGAGGTCGGTACGCGCGAGATGGTATTTTTAGATATTATTTGTCTTTCTTAGTATTGGATTCAGCATGTTAGAGGTAAGTAATTCTTTTAAACTTGGTGTTGAGGGTATGGACCCCTGAATATACGTGTTATGTGTTTGGTGTTGAGGTGGCGCACATGTTAGGTGATGGGTGTGTGGGCGTGCACCGTGTGAATTATGACTCGGTTGATTCTGTGGTACTGTGTAGTGACCTTATCTTGCTTCTATCCATGAAATTTCTACGTGCTAGAGTAATCGAACGGTGATCCATGTTAGAAACCTTGTTCAGGCTATATGCTTATTCTATTGGACTCGCTGAGGTCATTTCTGTTATTGAGTTATTTGCTTAAATTACAATTACATACTCAATCATATTCATTCATTTGCACATCATATCTCAGTCTCTTTTATTATTTTTTTTCACATCATGTTATCATTGTTGGGCTGATTGGAAAGAGATTTGTAAGGCCGAGAGACAGGAAAGAATTATGACTGAGTGAGGCCGGGTGACTGATTGTGAGTGATATTTATGGGATCGGGCTACACGCCGCATCAGGCTTTATTGATTCATGCCATGATTGGTTTATATTAGGTCTTGGGCAGGATCCGCCCCTCCGGAGTGATACATACCAGCAGTGAGTGCAGGTACCTACTGAGTGCGGGTGTCGAGCGCGAGTGCCAAGTGATTGGGAGGACTAAGTGACTAGGAAGGCTGAGTGGTTGAGCGTGCTGAGTGAGTTGACTGCTCCGAGATCGTGAGCACATGAGTTTATCACTATGGCGCATTACACTTGACATGCATACTTTGCATGTAGGCATAGGGATACATTTTCTCATGTTGTGTGGTATTGTGACATTCTTGACTTCACATGTACAATGACATGTAGGCATAGAGATGTACGTTCCTCATGTCATCTAATAATGAAATATCTTATCTGTTGTTGAAAGTTTTGGGAAAAAGCTCAATTTGTTTGACATACTCACATTTTGGTGTTTTTGGCGAGAAATATTTGGGTTTTACTGTTATACCTGAAAAACATGCCTATTTTTCGTAAATATGAACGAGGTGAGTATCATATCTTTGAGTATTAATTGTACTGTTTTCATTATACTGTTACGAGTTGTTCTTGGCTGTAGGTGTCGGACTCTTACCATTGTCCAAGCTTGTCACTACATTCAATCTAAGGTTAGGTTTGTTACTTATTGAGTACATAGGATCGGGTACTCATACAGACCTTCTTCACCTTGCGTGCATAATTTGAAGTTGATATTTCTGTGTATGGAGGGAGCTGGCGTTGAAGAAGTACCTGCGTTCCGATTATAGCTTCCACTTGTCCTTGGTAGGTTTAAATTTATAAAAATCTATTTATGTACAATTCAAACATATGATGTATTTATTTCATACCAGTTTTGTAAAGGCTAAGTCTTAGAAGTTCGTGATTTATTTCATCATTATTTTTCTCAGTAAATCTCATTTGTACTGGTTTGTTGTTAATTGGAATACCTAGCGGGTTGAGTTAGATATCATCATGACTAGTTTGATTTTGGGTCATGATAGTTTTATGAATAAACTTGTGAACCCCTGACACTTTAGAGTTCATGAGGGTCTTACGAACCCCGAGTAGTGCTTGTGTCAGGAAAGGGTGAATTATCAACAACTTGACTACACATCCAAATACAATTAACCACCTACTTCTAGTATTCCTCAAAAGATTAAACATAAATGAAAGATCAACATAATAATTTCACGCTGCCAAGACACAAATAGTCATGGTAAACCCTCTAAAGGTTCAACGCAAAGAGTCAACAACTGTGAACAAAAAGAGATGATGTGATTCATTATCAAAACAAGGTCATAGTATTGACTTAAGAGGATTCATAGTATATATACAAGCAGGAATGAAATCATTGTTAGGGCATAGTCAAACAAGAAAACAGAGCGCAGACAATAGACATATTTCATTGCTCATAGATCCTAGACTCAGAAGTGTTAACAGACAAGTATTACACAGAGGTACGCATAGGTGCATGTTATATTGACTTTACTATAGATTAACTATTTCGGAATTCTCCCAGGCAAGTTCGGCTAATATGAACAGGTCTCAAATACTTCTAAGGCACCATCATAGCTAAGAGCAGGCATACATCACACTTAGACCTCATCATTTTATCAACTAGGCTAACAAGTCGCAATACACTGTCACTTGGACATATAAACAGGTTCACTAACAACACTTAGTTCATGAGTCTGTGTATTACAACACCATGGCTTAGCTTAAAATTCAGCATACCTGCTTTATAGTTCTTTCTCTTGTAGACCCGATTGATCATATCATGCTTTATTTCACTTGTTATTGATGCCTCTTATTATTCAGTTGTTAGTTGGTTCGACTATTGATGTCTCGTAACTACTTCTTCGAGGCTGGACTAATACTTACTGAGTACCGTGGTTTAGCATATCCTTGAGCTGATTAGGAGTATTTTGTTGGAGACTACTTAATCCCAGTCGTAGCACATAGAGTCCCTCTTCCCTATTTATTAATTTATTGTCAGGATCCCAAATCCTAAACCGGCCGTGATGGCGCATATCGTAGAACTAGGTTAGCCAACAATCCATATTTACAGTTTCTTTTCAAAATTTCCAACTCATTTTCAACATTTCTTAAACATATATAAATTAATGAATCTGTTAAGCAAAACAAACAGCTAAACAGTCTATAACCATCCCCAAGATCCGGAGCCAATATGTCATAAGCATCTAAGAGTAGTACAAAATAACCGTACAGTCATAATACAAAATCTCGGAACGAAGAACTAAGTACAAAATAAGAAAGGGAAACAAAGATGTTGTGGACGCTGAACAACTACCTCTATGTCCCGACTCCGGCTCCGCACGGAAATAGATGATTAACGCTCGGTACCGGCACCTGTATCTGCACGCTGGGGTGCAGGGAGTAATGTGAGTATGCCAACTCAGTAGTAATGAAAATAAATCAAGCCTAAGCAGTAAGAAACACATAAAATCATATCATCAGTTCACAATAAACACAGTCTTTCTTTCTAACAGTATATATGAAATCAGCATGCTTTAAAAGCCAACTTCAATAAAATCCTTCGAAAAATGTGTTTTTCCAACAGTTTCAAAAATAAAATGCCCGAAGAGTTTAGTTAAAATGAAATTAATCGTAAATAGCCCCTCGGGCCAAAGCATAAATCATAAATTGCACCTAGGGTAAAACATCACTCAGCATACCTCACAGTCACTAAGTATCAGCCCCTCGAGCAACCTCACTGTCACTCATGCCGCCCAATCACTCGTCACTCGGCACTCGGCACTCGCACTCAGTAGGTATCTGCGCTCACTAGGGATGTGTACAAACTCCGGAGAGGATCCTTCAGCCCAAGCGCTAAAATCAAGCCACCTCGTGGCATCTTATATCCTCACAATCAGGCCCTCGGTCTCACTCAGTCAGAAACTCTCAGTAAGCCCCTCGGGCTATCAGTAAAATGGGGTACTCGACCCAAAACATCATTTTATAACTAAAATAGTGTAAACAAGGCTGAGTTTCGAAAACAGATAAGCATAATATGACTGGGTGTAAATCATAAGTCAACACAGTGAGTAAATAGCAGTAAAAAGCCCCCAAGGGGTCTAAACAAGTTGGCGCAAGGCCCCAAACATGGCTTACAACCTAAATATAGCAATAGTTTTAGAACACAATTTAACATATGATTTAGAATAAAATATGCAACTCAATAGTGGTCGCGGAAAGGACCAAGTCCAAATCCAAATCAGTGCACGCTACACACTCGCCATCTGGCATGTGCGCCACTCCAAAACTAGTGAGAAAATACGAAGTCCGGGGTTTCATACCCTCAGGACAAGATTTATGGTCATTACTTACCTCAACCCGTCCAAATACTAATCCGCGATGCTTTTGCCTCTCGAATCGGCTCCCGACTGCTCCGAATCTAACCAAAACCAGATTAACATTATCAATATATGCTAACGGAACAAGGCCCAATCGAAAACTACCAATTTTAGGCACAATTTCCGAAATTGGCAAAACCTGAGCCCCGGACCATGTCTCAAAACTCGATAAAAATGGTATCACAAGAATCCTTATCCTTTCCCGAGTCTACACATAAAATGCATCAAAATTCGACCACAAACAACCCGTAAATTCCTTAATTATAAGTTTCAATTTTCCAAGCCCTAAACCCTCAATTTATGCCATTTAATCCACTAATTCCAAGCCTAATCCGTCATATAAAAACCTAGAATCGAGTTTATAGTCTGAGAAACTTACCTCCACCGAAGACCCTCGAATCCTTCTCCAAATTGCTCTCAAAATGACTCAACCGCATGCAAAAGTGATGAGAAATGCCAAAAATTCGCGGAGGCACATATTTATACCTCCAGCCCGGCGATTTCTGCACCTGCGGACCCGCATCAGCGGTCCTTGGTGCGCACCTGCGAAAATGACTTAAGTCCAGATTTCCGCACCTGCGGCCCTCTTCTCGCACCTGCGGGCTCACAGGCGCGACCAGGCATCCGCACCTGCACTCCTTGGTCGGGTACCCCTCTTCCGCACCTGTGCAAGGACCATCGCACATACGGCCATCGCATCTGCAGCTCCCCACTGCAGGTGCGGCCACACCAGTAAAATGGCACCAGCAATAGCTTTGGTGCAAATTCCTAAGTCCAAACCTCCGTTAACCATCCGAAATCAATCCGTAGCCCCTCGAGACCCAACCAAACATACCAACACATCCCATAACCTCATTCAAACTTAGTCGAGCCTTCGAAACACCAAAAAAATGCAAAAACACCAAAATCACATCAAATTCAAGCCTATGAACTTTGAAACTTCTAAATTTCACCAAGAATGCCGAAACCATCCAAAACACATCCGATTGACCTAAAAATTTGCACACATATCAAAAATGACATTACAAACCTACTCCAACTTTCGGAATTCCATACCGACCCCCGATAGCCTATTTTCCCCTGCCGATCGGAAATCGCCAAAAACCTATTTCGCCAATTCAAGCCTAATTCTATACCGCACATCAAAACTTCATTCCGAACACACTCCTAAGTCCCAAATCACCTAACGAATCTATCCAAGCCATAAAATCTACATTCCAAGGTCGTTTACCATTAAGTCAACTCCCAGTTGACTTTTCTAACTATTAAGCCAATTTAAGAGACTAAGTGTCTCAGTTCTCACCACGACCACTTCGAACCCGAACCCACTGACCCAACACAACATAAATAGGCTAAGAAACATATGATAAAGCAGAAACGGGGGAAACGGGGCTAATCTCACGGAACGACCGGCCGGGTCGTTACATCCTCCCCCTCTTAAACAAACGTTCATCCTCGAACGGGTCTAGAAACATACCTAGAGTCTCAAATAAGTGACGATATATGCTCTGCATCTCTCGCTCGATATCCCAGGTGGAATCCTCTACCGACTGTCCTCTCCACTGAACCTTCACTGAAGCTATATCCTTAGACCTCAGCTTTCTAACCTGACGACCCAAAATAGCCACTAGCTCTACCTCATATGACATACCACCCTCGAGTTGAACCATGCTGAAGTCCAAAACATGGGACGGGTCACCAACATACTTCTGGAGCATCGAAACATGGAACACCGGATGAATACTAGATAAGTTGGGAGGCAAGGCAAGTCTATAAGCCACCTCCCCAATCCTCTGAAGCACCTCAAATGGCCCAATGAACGGGGGACTCAACTTTACCCTCTTCCTGAACCTCATAACACTGGGTGACAAATTCAGCAGCACCTTCTCCCCAACCATGAAAGACACATCTCGGACCTTCCAGTCATCATAACTCTTCTGCCTAGACTGCGTCGTACGAAGTCGCTCCTGAATCAACTTCACCTTACCCAACGCATCTTGAACCAAGTGTGTGCCCGATAGCATAGCCTCGCCTGGCTCAAACCAACCAACCGGAGATCTACACCTCCTACCATATAAAGCCTCATACAGAGCCATCTGGATACTCGACTGATAACCATTATTATATGCAAAATCCGCGAGTGGCAGAAACTGATCCCATGAAATCCCAAAATCAATGACATACGCACGCAACATGTCCTCCAGAATCTGAATAATACGCTTTGACTGCCCGTCGGTCTGAAGATGAAACGCTGTGCTCAACTCAACCTGAGTACCCAACTCCCTCTGCACGGCCCTCCAATACTGAGATGTGAACTGAGTACCTCTGTCGGAAATGATAGAAACTGGAACCCCATGCAATCGGACAATCTCCCTGATATAAACCTCAGATAACCGCTCCGAAGAATAAGTAGTACCAACGGGAATGAAGTGCATGGACTGTCAGCTGATCCACAATAACCTATATAGCATCAAACCTCCTCGAAGTCCGTGGAAGCCCAACTACGAAGTCCATGGTGATCCGCTTCCACTTCCACTCCGGAATATCTAATCTCTAAAGCAATTCACCCGGTCTCTAGTGCTCGTATTGACCTGCTGACAGTTGAGACACCGAGCCACGAACTCAACAATATCCCTATTCATCTGCCTCCACCAATAATGATGTCTCAGATTCTGATACATCTTTGCGGCACCCGGATGGATGGAATATTGCAAACTATGGGCCTCAGGTAGAATCAAATCTCGAAGCCCATCCACATTGGGCACGCAAACCCGGCCCTGCATCCTCATGACCCCATCATCACCAATAACCACATCCTTGAAATTACCACGAGGAACCTTGTCCTGAAGAACGAGAAAGTGTGGATGATCATACTGGCGTGCTCTAATCTGATCATAAAGAGAAGACCAGGAGGCTACACAAGCCAATAACCGCGGGAGCTTTGATAGATTCAATATCACCAGCTAACCCGCTAAAGCCTGAACATCAAGTGCTAAAGGTTGCTCTGCTGCTGGAAGGTAGGCTAGACTCCCCAAACTCTCCGCTCTACGACTCAGGGCATCGGCCACTACATTGGCCTTCCCCGGATGATATAGAATAGTGAGGTCATAATCCTTGAGAAGCTCCAACCATCTCCTCTGACGCAAATTCAGATCCTTCTGCTTAAGCAGATGCTGTAAAATATGGTGATCAGTGAAAATCTCACAATGCACTCTATACAAATAATGACGCCAAATCTTCAAGTCATGGACAATAGCTGCTAGCTCAAGATCGTACACCGGATAATTCTTCTCGTGCACCTTCAACTTCCTGGACGCGTAGGCAATCACCCTAGCATCTTGCATCTCCAAGGACAACCCTCGAGGCATCACAGTAAACTGTATAAGAACCTGAACACATAGGCAAAACCAACACCGGAGCTGTAGTCAAAGCTGACTTGAGCTTCTGAAAGCTCTCCTCACACTCTTCAGTCCACCTGGGATATCTAGGACAGCTCTACACCGCCTCTATCTTCTTTGGATCAACCTGAATACCCTCACTGGACACCACATTCCCCAAGAACGCTACTGAATTAAGCCAGAACTCACACTTCGAGAATTTTGCATACAACTTCTTCTCCCTCAAGGTCTGAAGCACAACTCTCAAATGCTGCTCATGATCCTTCCGAGATCGGGAATACATCAAGATATCGTCAATAAACACGATGAAGAAAGAATCCAGATAAGGTTGGAATACACTATGCATCAAGTGCATAAAGGTTGTTGGGGCATTGGTCAGCCCGAATGACATAACCAGAAACTCATATTGACCATATCTAGTCCTGAAGGCAGTCTTCGAGAGGTCGGCCCCCCGAATCTTCAATTGGATATAGCCAAAACGCAAGTCAAACTTGGAAAATACACTGGCACCCTGCAACTGATCAAACAAGTCATCTATACGAGGCAATAGATACCGGTTCTTCACCGTAACCTTGTTCAGTTGTCGATAATCAATACACATACGCATAGAACCATCCTTCTTCTTCACAAACAACACCGGAGCACCCCAAGGTGACACACTAGGCCGAATGAACCCCTTATTTAGGAGTTCTTGAAGCTGCTCCTTTAATTCCTTCAACTCTGTTGGTGCCATACGATAAGGTGGAATAGAGATAGGCTGAGTGCCTAGCACCAGGTCAATACCAAAATCAATGTCCCTATCAAGAGGCATGCCTGGCAGGTCTGCAGGAAACACGTCCAAAAAATCACAGACCACAAGAACTGAATCAATAGCGGGTGTCTCACCACTGACATCCCTCATAAAGGCCAAATACGATAAACACCCCTTTTCAACCATACGATGATCCTTCAGGTAGAAAATTACCCTACCAGGCACATACTCAGAAGAACCTCTCCACTCAACCCTTGGAAATCCTGGCATAGCTAAGGTCACGGTCTTAGCGTGACAATCAAGAACGACATGACACGGAGATAGCCAATCCATGCCCAATATCACATCAAAATCAACCATGCTAAGTAGAAATAGGTCCACTTGGGTCTCCAGACCCCCAATAGATATCACACATGACCGATGCACACGATCCACAACAATAGTATCGCCCAGCGGAGTCGACACATGAACCGATATAACTAGAGACTCACGGGGCATATCCAAATAATGGGCAAAATATGATGAAACATAGGAATATGTAGAACCAGGGTCAAATAAAGCCAAAGCATCTCGGCGACAGACTGGAACAATACCTGTGATCACTGCATCGGAGGCCATAACATTTGGCCTGGCTAGAAGTGCATAGATACGAGCATGGCCCCAACCTGCACGACCTCCCCCTCTAGGGAGACCCCTAGCGGTCTGGCCCCCACCCCTAGTTGTCTGGGAGGGTGGTGAAGTAACTGGAGCCGAAGTTGAGGGCTAGCCCCTCTGCTGAGAAGAACCACCAGAACGACGGGGACACTACCTTCACATGTGCCCAAACTCTCCGCACTCAAAACAAATCCCTGGAGCTGGCGACAGAGACTGATAGAAACTCCTAGCACCAGAATGTACATTAGAAGAATCATGCATAGAGGAACTCTGAACTGGTGGTGCTCGAGTTGTGCTTTGTGCTGGAAGGGCACCGAATGAAGAATGGCCTGGCTGAGAACTGCGGGGACCATGCCCCGAAGATGCACCACTATAGGCTAGGCGGACTGACTGAGGAGGCCTGAATGAACGGCCTCTACCATGCTGAAACTGTCCCCTGGAAGGAGCACCACTAGAACTACCCGATCCATGAGGACTCTTGGACTCCCTCTCCTCCCGCTCCTGGCGGTGAACCGACTCAATATATCGAGCAATATCAACAACCTTCTCGAAGGTAGCACCTGATACCCTCTCCCGAGTCATAAAAAGGCGGAGTTGATAAGTGAGGCCATCCACGAACCTTCTGATCCTCTCCCTATCAGTAGGAACCAACTCGGTGGCATGGCGAGCCAATTCTGAATACCACATCTCATACTGCGTCACTGATAGCTCCCCTGACACAGCTGCTCAAACTGTCTGCGCTCCTTCTCCCTGTGAGACTGGGGAAGATACTTCTCCAAGAAGATAGTGGAGAACTGCTGCCAGGTGAGGGTGCTGAACCAACAGGCGCACGCCTCTCAAAGGACTCCCACCAAGTAAAAGCAGCCCCAGAAAACTGAAAAGTAGCAAATGAGACCCCACTAGTCTCCAGAATCCCAGCAGTACGAAGCATTCTCTGACACTTATCCAGAAAACCCTGGCATCTCGCCCTCAGCACCCTGGCATCCTCGCCCTCAGAAAACCCTGCTCATCATCTGGCATAGCTGGAACCACGAAGTCCTGAACTGGAGCAACCGGCTAGGCTGGAACTGCCCTCGGTGTCTGAAGGCCTTGAGTAACCTGCTCAGGTGCCCGGGCAGCTGGAGTCTGACTACCTCCCCCGGCCTGAGAAGTAGCAGTAGTAGAAGAAGCAACAACTGCCCGAGCAAGGGTGGTACATACAGTCAAGATCTGAGCCAAGGTCTCTTGAAGACCCGGAATAACAATAGGCACTGCCGGTGCCTGAGCCTGTCCCGCTGGAGTATCTGCGGCAGGAACCTGATCCTGAATGGCAGGTAGGCCTATGGTACTGCCCCGGCTGCTGCACAGGCCGGTCCCCTACCTCTACCACGGCCTCGACCGCGGCCTCGACCTATCGATAGTCTAGCTGGTGGCTTGTCACCCTGATCGGTAGCGCGAGTCCTCACCATCTGTGAGAGAATGAAACAACAGAAGTTTAGATTTCCAGAATCAACAAAATGGCATGACAAAATTCAAGAAAATGAGACTGTTCCTAAGGGTTCTGTAGCCTCTTGAAGATAAGTACAAACGTCTCTGTACCAATCCGCAAGACTCTACTAAACCTGCTCATTACCGTTGAGTCCTATGTAACCTAGACTCTGATACCAACTTGTCACGACCCCAAATCCTAAACCGGCCGTGATGGCGCCTATCGTGGAACTAGGCAAGCCAAAAATCACATATTTACAGTTTCTTTTCAAAATTTCCAGCTCTTTTTCACATTTCATAAACATATATAAATTACTGAATTGTTAAGAAAAACAAACAGCTAAACAGTCTACAACCATCCCCAAGATCCGGAGCCAACATGTCATGAGCATCTAACAGGAGTACAAAATAACCCTACAGTCATAATACAAAATCTCAGAACTAAGTTGAAAATAAGAAAGGGAAACAGAGATATTGTGGACGCTGAACAGCTACCTCTATGTTCCGACTCCGACTCCGGCTCCGCACGGAAATAGATGACTAACGCTCGGTACCAGCACCTGTATCTGCACACAGGGGTCCAGGGAGTAATGTGAGTACGCCAACTCAGTAGTAATGAAAATAAATCAAGCCTAAGAAGTAAGAAACACATAAAATCAAATCATCCATTCACAATAAACACAACCTTTCTTTCCAACAGTATATTTATATATATACATATATATATATATATATATATATATGTGAAATCAACATGCTTTAAAAGCTAACTTCAGTAAAATCCTTTGAAAAATGTGTTTTTCCAACAGCTTCAGAAATAAAATGCCCGAAGAGTTTAGTGTAAAATGAAATAAATCGTAAATAGCACCTCGAGCCAAAGCATAAATCATAAATCACCCCTCGGGAAAAACATCACTCAGCATACCTCACATTCACTCAGTATTAGCCCCTCGGTCAACCTCACTGTCACTCATGCCTCCCAATCACTAGTCACTCGGCACTCGGCACTCGCGCTCAATAGGTACCTGCGCTCACTAGGGGTGTCTACAGACTTTGGAGGGGCTCCTTCAGCCCAAGCGCTAAAATCAAGCCACCTCGTGGCATCTCATATCCTCACAATCAGTCCCTCGGCCTCACTCAGTCAAAAACTCTTAGTAAGCCCCTCGGGCTATCAGTAAAACGGGGTACTCGACCCAAAACATCATTTTATAACTCAAATAGTGTAAAGAAGGATGAGTTTCGAAAACAGTTAAGCATAATATGACTGAAATTAAATCATAAGTCAACACAGTGAGGAAATAGCAGTAACAATCCCCCAAGGGGTCTAAACAAGTCGGCGCAAGGCCCCAAACATGGTTTACATCCCAAATATAGAAATAGTTTTAGAACACAATTTAACATATGATTTAGAGTAAAATACGCAACTCAATAGTTGTCGCGGAAAGGACCAAGTCCAAACCAAAATCAGTGCACGCTACCCACTCGCCATCCGGCATGTGCGCCACTCCAAAACTAGTGAGAAAATACGAAGTCCGAGGTTTCATACCCTCATGACAAGATTTATGGTGATTACTTACCTCAACCCGACCCAAATACTAATCTGCGATGCTCTTGCCTCTCGAATTGGCTCCCGACTGCTCCGAATCTAACCAAAACCAGATTAACACGCTAATGGAACAAGGCCCAATCAAAAACTATAAATTTTAGGCACAATTCCCAAAATTGGCCAAATCGGAGCCCCGGACCCATGTCTCGGAATTCGATAAAAATCACATCACAAGAATCCTCATCCTTTCCCGAGTCTACACATATAAAATACATCAAAATCCGACAACAAACAACCCCTAAATTCCTTAATTATAAGTCTCAATTTCCCAAGTCCTAAACCACCAATTTATGCCATTTATTCCACTAATTCCAAGCCTAATCCATCACATAATAACATAGAATCAAGTTTATAGTCCGAGAAACTTACCTCCACCGAAGGCCCTCGAAATCCTTCTCCAAATTTCTCTCAAAATGACTCAACCCGCATGCAAAAGTTAAGAGAAATGCCAAAAATTCGCGGAGGCACATATTTATACTTCCTGCCCAGCGATTTCTGCACATGCGGACCCGCACCAGTGTTCCCAGGTGCGCACCTGCGAAAATGACTTAAGTCCGGACTTCCGCACCTGCGGCCCTCTTCTCGCACCTGCGGGCTCGTAGGCGCGACCAGGCGTCCGCGCCTGCGCTCCTTGGCTAGGTCCCCCTCTTCCGCACCTTCGCAAGGACCATCGCACCTGCGGCTCCCAATATGCAGGTGCGGCCACACCAGTAAAATGGCACCAGCAGCAGCTTTGCTACAAATTCCTAAGTCCAAACCTCCGTTAACCATCCAAAGTCAATCCTGAGCCCCTCAGGATCCCAACCAAACATACTAACACATCTCATAACCTCATTTACACTTATTAGATCCTTTGAAAAACCCAAAACAACGCAAAAACACCAAAATCACATCAAATTCAAGCCTATAAACTTTGAAACTTCTAAATTTTACCAAGAATGCCGAAACCATCCAAAACACATCCGATTGACTGAAAATTTACACACATATCCATAATGATATTACGAACCTGATCCAACTTCTAGAATTTCATTCTGACCCCCGATAGCCTATTTTCCACTGCCGACTGGAAATCGCCAAAAGCTAACTTTCGCCAATTCAAGCCTTATTCTACATCGGACATCAAAATTTCATTTCGAACACACTCCGAAGTCCCAAATCACCTTAAGAAGCTATCTGAGCCATAAAATCTACATTCTGAGGTGGTTTACCAATAAGTCAACTGTCAGGTGACTTTTCCAACTATTAAGCCAATTTAAAAGAGTAAGTGCCTCAGTTCTCACCACGACCACTCCGAACCCGAACCAACCGACCCCACACAACATAAATAGGCTAAGCAAAATATGATAAAGCAGAAACGGGGGAAACATGACTAATCTCATGGAACGACCGGCCGGGTCGTTACATTTATGTCTATGTATTTGTTTTGGACTGATATTATTGTTCATTTGAAATAATGTGCTCTTATTAGATCCTCGTGATGTAGTGACACCAAATTTTGGGCGTTTGTTAGATTGATGTGGTTGTATTTAGACCTGGTTGATTGAATTTTATTTATTTTATTCAATTAACATTTATTTCAGCATTGATATTTATATCACAAAACAGTTAATGGCCTAATAATTAAATTCGATAATTATTGTTGTTTGTTGGCTTGCCTAGTGAGCGGGTTAGACACTATCATGGCCTTTCTTGGGATTTTGGGTTAAGAAAAGTTAGTATCAGAGCCAGGTTCTTAGGGTCTCACTAATCATGAGCAGGACTACTAGAGTCTTGTGGATCAGTGTATATACATCAGTTTCTATGTGCGAGAGGCTATAGGGCTTTAGGAACTTTTCATTTCTTGATTTCTTATAGTACGACTTTACTTCAACTTGAAGAATATATTTTCAGGTCCTTCCAATTCAAGTGTATACAATATTGAGTACTCGATAGCAGCTGTACACCAATGACCTATGATGATACAAAGGTGATATGGGGTGATTTTTTTTTCCTTTGTTATGAAGAAATACTACAATCATCTCTTTGTGGAGAGGTTTATATTGATCATCGAAGAATTGAAAATTGGTTAGGCATAAAGATGTGAATTTGAGGTAGCGAAGAGTATGGATGACTTAACATTTACCCCGGCTAGGGGAAGGCATTTGGCTATGAAAGTTCAGGCCTTGGCTTATAGATTTGTGAGATTGGATATCTCTTATCATAGTAGAGTTCTTGCTTTTGGTGTTGCTGATGTAACGACCCGATCGGTCATTTTGAGATTTACTATTTTGTTCGAAAGTTTGAAATCTTGAGTAGCTTCATATGATGTATATTGACTTGCGTACATGGTCCCAGGGTTCATGATTGATTTGATAGAATAATTCTCAATTTGAAAGTCTTAAGTTGGAAGAGTTAGCCAAGATTTGATTTTTGAGTAAACAGCCACAGAACTGGGATTTGATGGTTTCAGTAAGTTTGTATGGTGATTTCGGACTTAGGTGTATGATTGGAATCAAATTCGATATGCATAGAAGGTTTGGCATCTATTTATTGAAAGTTGGATATTTAAAGAATAAAAGTTCATAAGTTTGATCGAGAGTTTACATTGAGGCTATCGGGGTTATATTTTTGTCTATGTTTTGTCATTTGGGACTTGTGGGCAAAGTTTGATTTTAATCTGGATTGGTTCGGCTTAATCAGACGCTTGGTTGAAAGTTGGAAATTCTTGAAAATTAAAAGTTTGATTTGATCATCGATTCTTCATTTTGATGTTATCGTGGTGTTTTGATCTCTCAGATAAGTTTATATCAGGTAACAAAACTTTTTGGCATAATTGGACAGGGTGTCGCGGGTCTTGGGTGTGATTCGGGGTGGTTTCAGACTATTACGGTTGGGTTTCTTACAAGTGATCTTCTGGTGTTCTTTGTGCTCATGATAGGTGTGTCGCCTTCGTGTAGTCTTTTTTGAATGCTGGTTATTTTTTCATCATGTCTGCAATGATGGGTCTGCACGCGATGAAGGATTTGGGAGCTGTGCATTTTCCTTCTTCGAATTCACGAAGGCAGCTGGGTTCTGAGGGATTTTGGCCTACGCATTCGCGATGGCCTTGCCGCATTCGCATAGTGGTCGTCTGCTTATGCATCGCGTTCGCGAATAACATATGCGAACATGGAGGGTGACTATTGGGCACTGAACTTTTGTGCTTCACAAACACAAGGCATGTGCCATGTTCTGAAGGGTACTTCTGACAGATTATATAAGTTGTCATTTTAAGGACTTTGAGCTCATTTTATCATATTTTGAGATTGGGAGCTCGGATTGAGATGATTTTCACCCACTTATTGGATAATTGTTCTTGACTCAGATTTGATTATTTTTATGATTCTATATCCGATTTTTGTATCTGATATATGAATCTAAGGAAGAAATTTAGGATTTTTGCCTATACTTTAAGAGAGAGTATTTTTGGGTTTTACCTATCGATTTTGAGCCAGATTGGGAAACTAATGATATATTTGGACTCCGCAGGTTATTGATCATCGAATTTTGGTATTGGTTTAGATTGCGGGCATGTGGGCTCGAGGTGAATTTTTCCGAATTCTTCAAAGATCGAAGCTTTATGGATTGGGATTGCTTCATATATCATTGTTTGACTTCCTTGGATGATGTTTGGCTTGGATTCACGTGCTTGGAGGGCTAGATTATGGTTTTGATGCGATTATTGGTTGAAGCTATCCCGGGAAGAGGTAAGTTTGTTGGCTAACCTTGCTATATGTTTAAGGTATTGGGGTTGGTGTATATATGTGATGGCGAGCTTATATTGACTTACCAACTTTATTTTTTGCTCAGGGTATAATTGAGATGCTTTACGTCTTGTTTTGATTATGTGCTCATCTTCATTATTTATTTGTTATCTTATATGACTACGTTCACCTTTTTATTCATGTTAGAGATTATGCCTAGGTTTCTGATTAATTATGAAGGCATGACAATTTGTTCTTGATATTTTGATCTTCTTGAATCATCCGTAGTTATATAGAAATATTATGAGCACATATCTGCATGACTACTATTAACTCCTTGTGTATCTTTTATTTATAAATTTCTTGTCATATACATATATATTATATTTGGATACTTGATCTAGACTAAGACTTTGGAACGAAAGGCAAGGTCGTGCAGTTGAGATACAGTTATGGCACAAGACATGAGTGGATATCCGATTTATGAGGAATGCTATTATGCTCCTATTTGCGCTTGGATTTGGTACCGTCACTCCGAAGTCAGGTGATAACTCAGGTTATTTTGGGTCTTATGAGCGTGGTTGGTACATCAATTTTGTAACGGTTTGATACATGGATTTTGTATCGGGTTATTATGGTAAATGAATTTTATCGGGATATATGGATCTTGTATCAGGGTACTTGTATATTGTATCGGTTTGATCATGCATTTATATTCTTGGATCATTTAGAGGCATTCATTTAAATAATTGTTGCATGCCATGTATACAGCCTATTTGGGAGCCTCGACTCTGTTGATTGAAGCATAGCCTTACTTGAAATACTTGAGTATTGTTATGATTATCTGTTGAATTGAAAAAAACATTCTTTAGGTCTTTCGACAGTTTTATATTTTGATATATGTTGATTGTGAGGATATACACATATTGTTCTAGCTCTAGACTTGTTATTATTTCTATGTTGTAAGTATTCCGATGCATCTAGCCTCGCTACTACTTCTTCGAGGTTAGACTTGATACTTATTGGGTACCGACTGCGGTGTGCTCATACTACGCTTCTGAGACATTTTTGAGAAGGTACTAACGCTAGTATTACAGTAACATTTAAGCTGAGTAGGAGCATATTAGTGGAGACTTCGTGGTGAGATATCGTACTATTTTGATTAGCATCACATGGAATATGTGATCACGCCTGGCAGATTGTGATATTAAGCTTGTGACTACATCGGGCGGATTGTGTTGTTGAGCTTATGACTATTCCGGGCAGATTGTGGATATGGATCCATCCCCCTAGGGTCACCATTTCATGTTTACTCTTGATAGTGTACATGCAGTTTGAGAAAAACTTATTTAGTGGTTTGGTACTGTTTTGGTAATTTTGGGGAAAAGCTGTCAAGTGTTTGAATTGGTTGTTGCATTTCATCTTTGCTTGTAACTTCCTTGACTGTTATCTGATTTATTTGCATATCTTCTTTATATGCTATATTTTTTACTAAGCATAGTACGTTAAGTAATTGTATTCTCCAAGGTGGTTCTTTCTGTGAAACATGACTTGATGAAATTATTTTTCTACACTTGTTGGATTTATGAACTTTACAAGTGATTAGCGAGTATTTATAATTCTTAGTGTTATTACCTAACCGAGGTTAGTTATGATACTTGCTAAGCACATGGGGTCGGTTGTATTCAATCTATACTTTGCACTAAATTGTACATATCCAGGTGTTGGACCAAGTCATCAGTAGTTGAGACTATTGCAGAGTTTGTTATCAGAGAGACAAGGTAGAGCTATATCTCGACTACAATCTTGGTGTCTCGTTTCATGTTGTATTGTTGTCTTTATTTCAGAGAGTATTTTTATTTAGAATTTCAGACTTGTATTTTCATTTTAGATCTCATGATTCTATATTTAACAGTTTTGGGGATTCGTGATGTATCGACATTAATGTTTATGTTAGTTGGCATTATAATTGTGCAATTTCTATTTGTTTAGTATTTATTTATTCTTTTGTTATGTTTGTGTTTACCTTGAAAATGGTATTAACAATTATATTTGATTTTGTAGTTCTAAAAATATGTGATTTATTCCAATACTAGTTAATAATCAAGAAGTAATGAATGTAAGTAAGGGAAATGAGATAAGCAAACCAAAGTTTTCACAAGACTGTGGCCCCGAGCTCACTAGGGCTGGAGACCTCGAGGTCATATTATAGAAATAAATGAAGAACAATAAATGAAGAACACTAAATAATAAGCAATAAAGCTGATAGACAGTGTTGAGCACGAAAAGAGCAGAAAATGTTCTATTGCAGTAAATGTTGTGTGTTGCAAGAATGATAGAGGTCCCCTTTATATAGGAGGGGTGAATACCAACATAGTACATGTCTAATTATGATACAGAAATGCTATTGGTACAGCTGTATAACGGCCTTGTACGGGCTTGTACTATTTTTGTAGACCTTATCAGCTCTAACAATGTGTTCTTCAGATATTCCCGCCTTTCAATGATGGTCATCGATTATAGACTGCTTCGAGGTACACCGTGATGGGCCTTCGATATACTTTCTTGAGATATTCACTTCGAGGTCAAACTTTAGACTCTATTTCGAGCCTCTCAAGATCGGGCTTGGCATGCTATAGAGGCCTCGATATTGAACTTTCCGATATCGATTGTATCCTGATAGTCCTCGCGTTTCTTAGATTGAAATGATAAGAAACGATTTGAATTCTCGACCGTTCGAGACCCTGTGTGATGATGGCATCCCTATGATGCAAGCATTGAATCGACCAAAGTGACCCGTCGGTTCTCTTCCCCAAAAAGTCATAATTGCTCGTCAGAGCCGGTTGGCCACTAATGTCAATGAACAGTCGTTGTTTTCTCTTATAAATACTTGCTTTCTTCCCTTCATTAAGAACTTTATCATTCTGCAGCAAATATCTTCTTCTAAAGACTCACCTTTCTCCACCACTTCTTTCGTTGTGTCAGCTTAAAATTGTGACAATGTTTTCTTCTCCTCTTTCTTACCCTAAAGAACCCATGGCTAAAACATCCAAATCGGTTCCTCAGAAAGAAGAAGGCTCCAAATCTGTTCCCAGAAAGAAGGAAGCTCTACTTCTTCTTCTCATCCGGCCGGTGGCAAGCCGCTGACACTTTATGAGATTATTCTGAGCAAATTTACCTTGCAGAAGGACTTTACAGTAGAGAAACCTCCCGATGTCGCTGGTCGTCGAGAAAATACCACGAGGTATATACGATCAATCGAGGAGAGACACCTTGATGCTGTAAGGGGAGAGTGCGGATGGGGGAGGAGGCCATTCTACAAATACCCTCTCATGAAGAGGATATTACGACCTACATAGAGGGGTTCTTGTCAGTGTATACATACCCTTTTACATTAGGTCCCCTCAACCCGCTCGTGCTCGAGTTCTTCCAAAGGTACTAAGTTACCCTGGCCCAGATCCATCTGTCCTTCTGGCGGATCGTGTTGATGATGAGGTTTTTTGTTGACAAGGCTGGGATGGAATTCACCCTCAGCCACCTCATTCGATTGTATCGTCCTCAGCATTTCCGAGGTCTAATCAAACTCCAATACCGGGCCACCAAATCTTTCTTTGCTAGCAGCGACGAGAGTAGGGATCGGGGCTGGATGAGCCGGTTCATCAGAGTGAGGACCATCGATGTCATTCCCTCGAAGTTCATGTGATTCCCCGAGAAATGGAACTTCACACGTGAGTAAAATGTGATGCTTCATCTTCCTTTCATTAATTTTGTTACACGTCGAGAAACTGTTTCCCTTTCTCTTCTTTCAGTGGGTCCTGGATGCCTGATGCGGTCCTCGACCTCCCAGACTGGGCTTGCAAACTTGCAGCTACCTCGACATACAATAAATGCAAGTGGATAGACTTGTCGAGGGGCAAGTGGGAGGCGAAGCACCATGGTATATGTTATAATGATACTTCTTCCCTTTTAAGAGATACATTTCTTCAAATGACCTAACTTCTATGTTGCAGGTATTGGTGAGTTCTTCAAGATGTGGCTGCTCCCTCTTGAAGAGGAACCTTTGGCTTCGAAACCGAAGAAATATAATAAGAGAAAAAGGTCCTCGAAGGACGAGGACTCCCAAAGCAAACCAAAACCAGCTCGGGGACATAGGAAGAATGCAGTCACCAATGAGGACTTATTTATCTGTACATCCACGAGCGATGATGACGATGAAGTGGAGGGTTCGACGTTGGTGGCTCAAACCGAAAAACCTTCCGAGGCAGTTAAGCCCGTATCAACCGAAGCACTTAGCCTCGAAGGAGGAGATAAAAAAGAAAAAAAGGAAGAAGGCCCTTCGTCTCCGGACTTGCCAGCTGCTTCCTAGACTTTGGGGAATACTTCGAAGGGAAAAGGCGTCGAAGTACCTCTGTGCTATTAGAGCACCTCAGGAGATTTCACCGAGGTCGTTACAGTGGGTCACTCACCATAATTTCCAACCTTCTATGAGGAAACCATTAGGGGTGATCGGGACTTGAAGATGCCCGAGTTAGGCAGAGTCCCAAGTGAGAATGACCCCTTCCAGGGTTGCTTCACTGGGGTCGATGAGGCCGAACCGGCTGATGCAAAATCGACCTTTGAGGAAGCTCAACAGTTTTGTTCAATGGTGAGATTTCAATAGTACTATAATTTTTCCAATTTCATATTTTCTTTCTTTTTCTGAACAAAATTTTCTTTCCGTAGGCCTTCAACAAATTTAAGGTTGAGCTACGTCACTGTAAGGCTAAGCTTCGTAGGTCTTCTAATGAGGAAAAGACCCTTAGACTTCTTTGTGCCAATAAGGAAAAGGAGGTGGTACATCATCGATCGGAGTTGACCCGAGCTCGGGACTACGAGGACGAGCTTGAGAAGCAGGTAACCTTAGTTTTGAAAGATTATGGGATTCTTCTCCCATATTTGGAGGCTAACACTTCGATAACTCAGTTGCAGCAGAAGGTAGAAATACTGGAGCGTGTTCGGGGCGAGGTCGCCCAAGTTAACTCCGAATGCAATGAGTGGAAGGTACAAATGGATGTCCTTTCTGCGGCCAAGAAAGAAGCATTGGCTAAAGTGTCCGCCCTTGAGATTCAACTCCGAAATGCTCAAGAGAGCAATTCGGTTCAGGAGGGCAAGATAACTAAGCTCGAGGCTGGTCATACGAAAGTGAAGGCCGAGATTGAGAAAGCCCGAGCCGAAGCCAAAGAGATACAAACAAAGGCCGACAAGAAGGTAGCCATCTATTTGAAAGATGATGTTGATGGACAAATGGAGTTGAGAGAGGCCTCCGATTAAGAGACTGAAGCAACGAATATGTACGATGCAAATCTCGGAGGGAAACCCTCGAGGAGATTCATGCTGAGGACTTCGATCTCTCGGAGGAGATAGAGCAGGCCAAGGCGGACGATATTGACGCCAAGTTCCTTGTTTCTTCTGATGATGAAGACGATGCTAAAGGCGATGAGGAGGAGGCCGATGAGGAAGTTAGTCCCGAGGGGGTTGATGAAGGCAAAGTCCTCGAGGGGGAAAAGACAAAGTCCCCGATGATAGACTAGGTCTTCTTTTGATTTTTGTAAAGGGCTCCCCGTGGGAGTGTTGTAAATGTACCTTTGTACTATTTTTTATATAAAGAAACCTTTCATCTTATTTTTGCATAAATTTTCATCTTGCCTTGTCTTTGATTTTTGATGTTTGTCGATGATCAGTTTGATGTGTTGGACTCAGAATATATAACCCTTAGGTTTATGTGCTTGATGATCGATCAATAGTAAGTGACCATCTAAGGTCCGATCTTTGAGCTGAGCTTTAGCTCGGGACCTTTGAGTCCGAGCTTAGGTGAGGTCTCGAGAACAGTGTGCTTTGACCTTTAAGTTCTTTGGGTGTCGACCTTTAGGTTTTAGAACATTGGCCCTTAGGCTATTTTCAATTTGGCCCTTAGGCTCTTTAGAACGGCCCTTAGGCTTTTTATATTTTCCCTTAGGCTCTTCAGGTTGGACCTTAGGCTCTTACATATCGGCCCTTAGGCTTTTTAGATTGGCCCTTAGACTCTTTAGGTTGACCCTTAGACTCTTACATATCGGCCCTTAGGCTCTTTTTAGATTGAGTCAATTCGACCTATAATATGGTTATAATTTTCCCCCATTCTGGCTAAAGACTTCTAAAGTTATGTTATGCCTTGGAATGTTTTGTGTTCGTCCGACTCTTCGACGGCTCAAATAGGATCCTCGATTATAAGTCGATATGTGACGATAATTGAGTACCTCGTGAGGTTCTCTCGAAGGCTGAATTTTCGAAGCCTTTATACTGAAGGATGATTTTTTCGAAGCCTTTTCATTGTTCGGAGATGATAATATCGAAGCTCCTTTGCTTATGCCGAGGGTAGCCTGATTAACCGGTTTATTCTAAGTATTTAAGGCCTTTAGTTTTATGGTGGAAGTCGGACGTCTCCGAGCCGCATTATTTTGGCCATAGCCTTTTCATACGACCATAGTCTTTATATTCGGCCGTAGCCTTTAGTCCCCCGGTGAGATGACCTCGGCCCTAATATCGAGGGTATGCCTTTTTAGGGGTCTTATAAGTTCGATATTATAGCCTTGGCCTTAATATCGGGGGTTATGCCTTTTTAAGGTCTTACGAGTTTGAGTATGCCTCGTTGAGGTCTTATAAGTTTGATTTTGCCTCATCGAGGTCTTATAGATTTGATGTTTCCTCACTGAGGTCTTATAGATTCGATATTGCCTCATTGAGGTCTTATAGATTCGATGTTGCCTCATTGACGTCTTATGAGTTCAAGTCTTTTGATGACTCGATAAGTTGGCTATCGATGGCAGTCCCCGAGTGTTCGGAAGTGTTTGGCCCTTGAGTCGTTTCATATGAAAATAGTAAACTTCTTTGAGGCACAAAGTGTTTTGATAAATAAGAATGCTTCTTTGAATACTTGATGCATGCATACATGTTTTTGTCCTCGGGGGCTTGACTATTTACATGGACACGGTTCATTTGACCGTTTGGTCCATTACAACATTCACCTATCGAGGCCCTCTTCTGCATAACTTGTTTTCTTCAAACAAGTAGCCTCCAAGGGTGATTCCCCCCAGTATTCGAGGTTGATTGAAAAAGAAGCCTTGAATACTTGTTGAGTTTTCCTTAGGTAGAATATAGATGTTTCCTCGTTAAAAACCTTGCCGGTAAAACCCATTTGGGATAAAATCTGATCTAAGGGAAAAAGAGTGCAACACATGCTTTAAAATCCAAGGTCTTCGAGATGAAGGGTGCTTCGATTCCTCTCAATCGAACACCTGCAACAAGTTAGTATGAAATATAAACGAAAAGGGAGAAGGTTACACCTTAGAAATAATAGCGTTTGAGCATCGATATGTTCCAATTGCTTGGTAGTTGCTCGCCTTCCATGGTGCCAAGTTTGTAGGGCCCTTTTCCTACTACTCTTAGGACGCGGTACGGTCCTTCCCAGCTAGGGCCTAGTTTCCCTTCATTTGGGTTTTGAGTATTGAGGGTGACTTTCCTTAAAACTAAGTCCCCGACTCCGAAGTATCAGAGGTTTGTTCTTCTGTTGTAGTATATTTCGATCCTTTGTTTTTGAGGGGCCATTCGGACCAGTGTGGCCTCGTGCTTTTCATCTAGTAGTTTGAGGGCTGTATTCATGGCCTCGTTGTTTGAGTCCTCGGTGGCGTGATGAAATCTAGCAATTGGCTCTCCGACCTCAACTGGTATCAGCGCCTCGGACCCATATACCAGAGAGAACGGGGTCTTCCATGTGCTTGACTTCGAGGTTGTTCGATACGCCCAAAGTTCCTTGGGCAGCACTTCTTTCCATTTCCCCTTTGCATTCTCTAACCTCTTCTTTAAGTTTTGAATGATATTTTTGTTTGTAGACTCGGCCTGACCATTCGCACTTGGGTGGTAAGGCGTCGATAGGATCCTTTTGATTTTGTGATCCTGGAGGAATTTTGTCACCTTGCTGCCGATGAACTGCTTCTCATTATCACATGTAATCTCGGAGGGGATCCCGAATCGGCATATGATGTGATCCCATATGAAGTTGATGACTTATTTTTCTGTTATCTTCTTGGAAGGCTTGTGCTTCTACCCATTTCGAGAAGTAGTCAGTCATAAATAAAATAAATCTAGCTTTATTTGGGGATGTTGGTAGGGGGCCGACATTGTCCATCCCCCATTTCATGAATGGCCACGGGGATAGGAGTGAGTGTCGTTTTTCATCGGGTTGGTGAATCATTGGTGCAAATCTTTGTCATTCATCACATCTTCAAACGAATTCCTTGGTGTCTTTTTCCATGCTATCCCAATAGTAACTTGCTCTAATCAACTTTCGAACTAAAGAATAGGCACCGGAGTGGTTTCCACAGGTGCCTTCATGGATTTCTCTAAGCACATAGTCTGTGTCCCCCGGTCCCAAGTATAATGCGAATGGTCCGTTGAAGGTCCTTCTGTATAGTGTTCCATTCTCGTCGAGTGAAAATCGAGCTGCTTTGGCTCGAAGGGCCCTTGATTCTTTTGGATCCGTGGGAGTTTCCCATGTTTCAGGTAGTCAATGTACTTGTTCCTCCAATCCCATGTTAGACTTGTGGAGTTGATTTCGGCATGGCCTTCTTCGATCACCGATTTGGATAGTTGTACAACAGTCCCTGGGATTATGTCATCTTCTTCGACAGAGGATCCCAAATTTGCGAGTGCATCGGCCTCGCTGTTTTGTTCTCGAGGTATGTGAACTAGGGTCCACTCTTTGAAATGATGCAATGTCACTTTAAGCTTGTCTAAGTATCTTTGCATCCTATCTTTTCGAACCTCGAAGCTCCCATTTACTTGGTTTACAACCAAAAGAGAGTCACATTTTACTTCGATGACCTCTGCTCCTAGGCCTTTGGCCAGTTCAAGACATGCAATCATGGCCTCATACGCGACCTCATTGTTACTCAACTTTGAAGTTTTAATAGATTGTCTAACTATGCCGCTCGTGGGTGGTTTTAGAATTATGCCGAGCCTGGACCCTTTCACGTTCAAGGCTCCGTCAGTAAACAGGGTCAATACCCTCGATGATGTGCCCGTTTTTAACAAGAGTTCTTTCTCTACCTCGGGCATGAGGGCAGGCGTAAAATCAACGACGAAGTCCGCCAAAATTTGAGACTTGATGGTCGTTCGGGTCTGATACTCGATATCATACCCTCCGAGTTCGATGGCCCATTTGGCCAATCAGCCTGATAATTCAGGATTACAAGATATTTGGAAGAGGATATGTAGTTAAAACACATATAGGGTGGCATTGAAAGTAAGGTTTCAATTTTCTAGATGCACTTACTAATGCAAGAGCTAGTTTTTCTAAGTGCGGATACCTGGTTTCAGCATCTCCTAGGGTCCGACTTACATAATAGATAGGGAATTGCGTACGTTTTTATTCTCGAACCAACACACCATTTACCGCTACCTCGTACACAACCAAATATAAGTATAGCATTTCATCCTCCTTCGGGGTATGGAGCAAAGGTGGGATCGAGAGATACCGCTTTAATTCTTCCAAGGCATGTTGGCATTCCGGAGTCCACTCAAAGTTGTTTTTCTTCTTGAGTAAGGAGAAGAAGTGATGACTCTGATCTGATGACCTCGAGATGAATCGGCCTAAGGCTGTTATCCGCACGGTCAGTCGCTGTACTGCTTTCACACTGTTTACCACAGTGATCTCCCCGATGGCCTTAATTTTGTCGGGGTTGATCTCGATCCCTCTATTTGATACCATGAAGCCCAAAAATTTGCCCGATCCGACTACGAAGGCACATTTCTCGGGGTTAAGCTTCATGTTGTACCTTCTTAGGATATCGAACGTTTCCTGCAAATGATTCAAATGGTTTTTTGTGCAGGGACTTAACTAACATGTCATCAATGTAAACTTCCATCAATTTGCCTATTTGATGTTCGAACATCTTATTAACTAGGTGTTGGTATGTGGCTCCCGCATTTTTTAGCCCGAAGGGCATTACATTATAACAATCTGTACCATACTTCGTGATGAACGAAGTCTTTTCCTGGTCCTCCGGGTTCATTTGAATTTGATTTTACCCGGAGTAGGCATCGACAAAAGGTAAGACTCTCTTGGCCGGACGTGGTATGGATCAAACTATCGCTGTTGGGCAATGGAAATGAATCTTTAGGGAAGGCTTTGTTTTAAATATTTATAATCTACACACATTCTCAATTTATTTCCCTTTTTGGGGACTACTACTACATTAGTTAGCCACTCGGGGTATTTCACCTCCCTAATGGATCCTATTTTGAGAAGTTTTGTTACTTCGTCCTTGATGAATGCATGATTTACCTCGGACTGAGGCCTCCTTTTTTGCTTCACCGGTTTGAACCTGGGATCGACGCTTAGTCGATGGGTGGTTATTTCCAGAGGGATCCCGGTCATGTCTTAATGGGACCAAGCGAAGCAATCAATGTTATCAATAAGAAATTGAATGAGTTTTTTTCTTGAGTTCGGGGGTTAATCCCGTTCCCAGGTATATCTTTTGATCTGGAAGATGTTCGACCAATACGGCATGTTCGAGCTCTTCGACTGTTGACTTTGTTGCATCTGACTCTTTGGGGGCAACGAAGGTTCGAGGAGTGAGGAAGTCTTCTTCATCATCCTCGACTACTTACTCACTGATCACCTGTCCCTCGGACTCAACCGAGGGTATAGATTGTGGTTGCTATTTGGCTACTTCCTTGTCTTTTGAATTCTCCGAGGTGGAAGGCGCCGACGCTGGTGCCATATCATGCACCTCGAACATCTCTTTTGATGCATGTTGCTCTCCATACACAGTATTTACACCATCCTTTGTTGGAAACTTCATCATTTGATGAAGAGTTGATGGAACCGCCCTCATACAATAAATCCATAGCCTTCTAAGCAACGCGTTGTATATCATGTCATCTTCGATGACGTGAAACTTGGTATCTTGAATTGTACCGGCCACGTTGACTGGGAGGATGACTTCCCCCTTCGTTGTCTCACTCACCATTTTGAATACATTTAGGACTTGAAAGGCGGGGATGATTTGGTCGAGATGCTCCACAACCCTCAACCTAATTATGTTGGCCGAGCTACCTGGATCCACGAGCAGACGTTTAATTTGAACTTTATTCAATAGAAAAGAAATTACCAGTGTGTCATTATGAGGCTGAGATAAGGCCTCGATATCCTCTTCGCTGAATGTAAGAGCATCCTCGGGTACTTAGCTCCGAGTCCGCTTTTCCTTTGTGATGGATAGTTTTGTTCGTTTGAACACAGGTCCATGTGGGACGTCGACTCCTCCAATGATCATATGAATGATATGTTGCGGCTCCTCCTGTTCATTTTTCCTATTTGCATCCCTCTCTCGAAAGTGATTCTTAGCTCGGTCATTGAGGAACTCTCGAAGGTTCCCTTCGCTGATCAGTCGAGCTACCTCCTCCCGGAGCTGTCTACAATCTTCGGTCCTATGATCGTGAGTGCCATGGTATTTTCACATTAAGTTGGGGTTCCTTTGAGAAGGATCTGACTGTATTGGCTTCGGAAACCTGGTGTCTCTGATCTTACCTATTGCTGATATGATTTCTGATGCATCAGTGTTGAAGTTATACTCTGACAATCGGGGTGCCTCCATCGGCCCCGTGTGCCTGTCGAACCCAGTTTTGCTTATGAGTCCCCGAGAACTTTGGCCTTGATCTACCTTTTGATCGATTCGAGGTATATTACTCCTCGGGGCATTTCTTTGGTCTTCGACATATGGTTGGTATGTTTCCTTGTTCCGTTTCGACTCTCTTTCTGCATTCCATGATTTTTTGGTTAAGAGCTTGTTTGGATATACTGAGCCCTAGGGGGATCCCAATTGTCTGTCCTCGATAAAATTTTGCTTCAGCTGCTTCGAAACTATCGAGCTTCGTTTATTCAAGCCCTGAGTGAAGTCTTGCAATGCCAATCATCGGAGACTGGTGGTAATTCCATTCGCTCCATCTGAAAGCGGGAGACGAACTCCCTCAGCATCTCGTTCTCTCTTTCTTTAATTTTGAAAACATTGGACTTCCTTGTAACGACCTTAATGGCACCAGCATATGCTTTCACAAAAGAGTCTGTCAACATGGAAAACGAATCTATTGAGTTCGGGGGGAGGTTATGATACCACATCATGGCCCCCTTGGACAGTGTTTCTCTAAACTTCTTCAACAAGACGGACTCGATTTCATCGTCTTTTAAGTCATTCCCTTTTATACCACAAGTATAAGTGGTAATATGCTCATTGGGATCTGTGGTCCCATTGTACCTTGGGATATCGGGCATCCTGAACTTCTTCAGAATGGGCTTCGGAGTCGCACTTGATGGAAATGGTTTCTACACAAACTTCTTCGAATCTGCCCCTTTCAAAGTCGGAGGTGCACCCGGGATCTGATCGACCCTCGAGTTATAGGTTTCTAATTTTTTGTCGTTAGCCTCTATCTTCGTTTCTCCTGATTCAATCCTTTTGGTGAGGTCCTTGAGCATTTTCATAATAGTGGGGTCTATTCCTGACCCGTTATTACTCGATCCTTCTGGTGCTTGCTCAGATCGAGGAGCTGTTTCCGGTCCCGATGTGCTCGGTTGATTCTATAGTTGAGCAATGTCCATTTGATGTGCTTGTAACATCTCAAAAATGACCTGTAGGCTAACTCCTCTTTCTTCCCGAGCTTGCGTTATTTGCGCTTCATGTTGGTCACCTCCGCGCACACTTCTATCGGTATCAGTGTCTATATCAACATGCAAAGCATTGCGTGAGCCTACATCGACGGGGATTTATGTTGGTGATACCCCAGGGTTTTGCGGTAGCACACCGGCGACTGAGGTAGTTGCACTGTTCTCTCCATGGAGCTCAAGAACATTGTTTCCATGTGCATTTTTTGAGCTAGACATTTTTTGACCTGAAATCAAAGATTCTTGGACAAGAAAATGTGTGAAAAATAAATTGTGTTTTCAGAAAATTAGCACCAAAACAATTACTATTATTTTTAGCCCCACGGTGGGTGCAAAACTGTTTACCTTGAAAATGGTATTAACAATTATATTTGATTGTGGTTCTAAAAATATGTGATTTATTCCAATACTAGTTAATAATCAACAAGTAATGAATGTAATCAAGGGAAATGAGATAAGTAAACCAATGTTGCCACAAAACTGGGGCCTCGAGTTCACTGGGGCTGGGGACCTCGAGGTCAAATTATAGCAATAAATGAAGAAAAATAAATGAAGAACACTAAATAAGGAGCAATAAAGGTGATAGACAGTGTTGAGCACGAAAAGAGCAGAGAATGTTCTATTGCAGTAATTGTTGTGTGTTACAAGAATGATAGGGGTCCCTTTTATATAGGAGGGGTGAATCCCAACATAGTACATGTCTAATTATGACAAATAAATGTTATTGGTACAGCTTTATAATGGCCTTGTACGGGCTTGTACTATCTTTGCAGACCTTATTAGCTCTAACCACGTTTTCATGGGAAATTCCCGCCTTTCCATGACAGTAATCAATTATAGACTGCTCCGAGGTAGGCCGTGATGGGACTTCGACATACTTCCTCGAGATATGCACTTAAATGTCGAACTTCAAACTCTACTTTGATCCTCTCGAGATCGGGCTTGGCATGCCATAGAGGCCTCGATATCGTACTTTCCGATATCGACCGTATACAGTTTGGCTTTCCTAGCAAGTTAGTTAGGCACCATCATGGCTGGTTGGTGGTTGGGGTCATGACAGCAGTGATGAAGCATTAAAAGACTAGTCAAGTCATTACATTTAAGCGTCACCAGTATGAACAATTTTTTACTAATAAAGAGCCCCAGTAAATCAAAGCAGAGCGTGTTATGCAGCCAAGAGATACTTCTTATGAAACACTTAGATTAATGAGCTCTAAAAAGAACCCCTACGAGCAAATATAAGGATTGAAGTCAAAATCAGGGATTATGTTCATACGTTTTTTGAAAAAAAAAATTTAGGGAAGTTACTTTCCTTTTTTTTGCATTGGTAATCTGTGTCATGGGACATGACACAATTTAAGTGTGTCACGGCTCCAATTAAACTTAGGATGTCGTGATAGAACCCAGTATCTAAGACTAGGTAAGCCTAACATGCATAGGGAAATAGCAGAAATAATAATAAAACTTAAACTTTAAACCATTACACTATAAGAATAAAAGTCAACAGTACTACTGATAAATAACTCCCAAAATCTACTGGAACTGAGTCATAAGCTCTACAAGAATGTACTAATAATCTCGCAATACAATACTATCTTGGAACAAGAAGTATCAGTAGAATATCTAAAGCGGAAGGTGCCTTGGAGGCCTGCGAACGCCGAGCAGGTGTACCTTGAAGTATCCAAAAAGCAGTTAATCAATCAAACACTGGCGTTCAACACTGGCAGACGTATCTGGGTCTGCACAAAACATGCAGAAGCCTAGTATGAGTACACCACAATGGTAATCATTATGTGTCAAGCCTAACCTCAGTAGAGTAGTGATGTGGCCAAGTCAATAAATCTACTAGGAGAGAAGAAACTATATAGAGTATAGCATAATCTAAATATGAGAAATGAGGAATTAAATGACAAGTAAACAGTTCAACAATGTAAGCTGGCAAAGGAAATTTAAGCAGTAAAGGCTACTAGGAGTGAACACATGATAAAATAACAAGAAGAAAAATGTGGATAATTATAAGTAAAACAGTGAAGAAACAACAAGAACGATTCAACCAACAACCCTTTTCAACATGGAATGTACAACAAGAATGGGTGTTCGGATTTTGTAAATTTTGTCGGGTTCCGAGGAGTGGGCCTGGGATTGACTTTTTCGGTTGACTATTTAAATTTAGTTCAAGAATTTAGCTTTATCATATAGGATCTAATCCTATAGCTTGTATTGATTATATTGAGCTATTTGTGATTAGATTTAAGTCGTTCGGAGGATAATTCGTGAGGCAAGGGTTTGTTGGAGAATTGAGTTGCGCACTTTGAGGTAAGTAACACTTATAAACTTGGTACTAAGGTATGAATCCCTAAAATATGTGTTATATGGTTGGTGTTGAGGTGACTCACATGCTAGGTCACCGGCGTGTGAGCATGCACCGTGGTAATTATGACTCGGTTAATTCGATGGTACTGTGTAGTTATCTAGTCTTGTTTTATCCATTTAATTCCCTACGTGTTAGAGTAATTGAGCGATAATTCATGTTAGAAATCATTTTCAGGCTATATGCTTATTCTGTTGTGACCCACCGAGGTCATTTCTACTGTTGAGTTATTTGCTTAAATTGTAATTATGTACTCAGTCATGTTTATTCATATGCATATCATATCTTAGTCTTTTTTATCATTTACTATTATATCATATTATTATTGTTTGGGATGAGTAGTGTGATACTTATGAGCCCGTGAGACTAGAAAGATTGATGACTGAGTTGGGCTTGAGAGCCAGATTGTGAGTGTTATTTTGGATCGGGTTGCGCGCCGGAGCAGACCTTATTGTCTTATTTATTATAGTGGATCGGGATACAGTGCTTTATATAAACATGCTTTGGTTAGGGGCATTGATGCTAGGCACCCGTACAATGCTGAGTGATTGTATGTGATGAGTGGGAAATGAGATAGATAGATTGAGTGCTCTTAGAGTGTCATTACTTAGGATTATCACTATGATACATTATATTTGACATGTAGGCATAGATATGTAACATTCCTCATACTAGTTGTACTTGACAAATTTTTGGGCTTAAATTGTTGAACTTGAAAGCATGTCTAAATTTATGTATTGTGTACGAGCTAAATATGGACGTTACTCTAAGTTATTACTATCATTATCTTTTTATATCGTTGTTGTAATTATTCTGATTCAGTTTGTATCTTTCTGAGCTCGTCAATACTTCCAGCCCAAGTTTAGTCATGTTATGAGTACATTGGATCAGTTGTACTCATACTACACTCTGCACTTCGTGTGCATATCCAGGTACATCTAGAAACGGTGATTACTAGGGTGGAGCAAGTACCGATTCAGAGATTTCGAGGTAGCTACTATGACGCCCGCAGACCTTGACTTTCTTTCCTTTCATTTTATTTCAGTAATGTTCTATTTTTTCAGACAATTGTACAAGAGATTCGGACTATGAACACTTAGTAGCTCATGTACTCGGTGACATCAAGATTTTTGGGATTATGGTAATTGAGTTGTTGTTGTTTTATTAGTTATTTATGAGACTTTTCCCTGTTGAACTCATTAAATCATGTCTTTAATTCAAATGCGTAGTTGTTATGTGATTGTCGGCTTGCCTAGTAATGTGTTAGGCGTCATCACAACAGGTTGGGATTTTGGGTCATGACAAGTTGGTATTAGAGCACTAGGTTACTTAGGTCTCACGAGTCATGAATAGGTTTAGTAGAGTCTTGTGAATCGGTATGGAGACGTCTGTACTTATATTCGAGAGGCTACCAAACTATTAGGAAACTTCACTTTCTTGTATTCTTGTCGTGCGGATTTGTTGATTCCGGAAACTAAACTTCAATAATTATATTCTCTCACATATGGCAAGGACACGTGCGACCGATTCAGGCGGACGGCTACTAGTATCACCAGTTGGGGCCGCAGTAGAGGCCAAGGTGCAGCTCGTACTGCATCTAGAGTAGCACCTATGGAGCACCATTGCTCTAGTTCAGGAGTAGGTACCAGATGTGGTCAAGTTGGTAGACCAGCTCAGGCACCGGTTCTCCTATTGTGATTATAGGTCTTCAAGAGGCTTTCACCCAGAGTTGATTGTATGCATGAGCCTCAGGAGGTTTCAGTTTTGGCTACACCAGCCACTTCTCAGGCGAAAGGAGGTGCTCAAACTCCTGTCGTCCGTACTCTAGATCAGGTAGCCTAGGGACTTCAGACACCAGGCGTACTACCAACACAGTCGGTTGCATCTGCTCGAAGCTAGGTTAGCCCACCTATGAGTGATGAGGATTAGAGGAGACTAGAGCGGTTTGGGAGGCTCAAGACTCCATAGTTTAGTGGGGTTGAGTCAAAGGATGCTCAGGATTTTGTAGAAAGGTGTGAGCGAATCCTTCGTATGGCAGGTATTTTGGAGACCGGTGGAGTTTCATTCACTACTTTTCAGCTGACGGGGGAAGCCTATATATTGTGGAAGACCTATGAGTTGAGCAGGACAGTCGGTGTTGCACCACTTACGTGGCATGAGTTCTCAGTTCTCTTCATAAAGAAGTTTGTTCCACAAACTCGAAGGGAAGAGTTGCATAGGCAGTTTGAGCAGCTACGCTAGGAGGGTATGTCAGTGACCCAGTACGATATGAGGTTTTCAAAATTAGCTCGTCATGCGGTATCGTTAGTTCCCATTGAGAGGGAAAGGATTAGGAGGTTCATTGATAGCCTAAACTATGGACTGCATTTCATCATGACTCAGGAGATTGCGATGGGTGTAGGTTTGATGAGGTGGTCGATATTACTAGATGCCTAGAGTTGGTTCGCAGCCAGGAGCATAAGGATAAGGATAAGGAAGCCAAGAGGCCTCATGGATCAAGTGGTTTTATCAGTGCCTCATCTGGAGGATAGTTCAACCACAACAGGGATTGTCCGTATAGACTCGCTCACACATCTCGTGCAATTCATCGTGGTGCATCAGCTAGCCATGGTTCATACAGTGCTCGTCTGGGTCAGTCATCGTTCAGTGCCCTTCCAACTTATAATTCATCCCGTGCTCCATTAGTTTAGGGTTCGTCTGTACCAGGTTCTTCTAGTGGTTATTCTAATTCTCAGGGTCCGACTTGTCCCCGCCGTTGTTATCAGATCGAGGTTGCTTTGTGTGAGGATAGTTGGGTCATGTGAGGAAGTATTGTCCCCGTCTTATAGGTGGTTCAGTTCAGCAGAGGGGTCAGGATATAACTTCCGCACCAGTTACTTCACCACCCACTCAGCCCGCTAGGGGTGAGACTCAGGCAGCTCGAGGTTTCCCTAGAGGGGGAGGCCGATCAGGTGGGGGTCGGGCTCGATGCTATGCTTTTTTTTCAGAACAAAGGCCATTGATTCAGACGCAGTGATCACAGGTATTGTTTCAGTGTGCCACAGGGATGCTTCCATATTATTTGACCATGGTTCCACTTATTCATATGTATCATCATATTTTTGTCGTTATTTGGATATGCCACATGATTCCTTAGTTACACCCGCTCATGTATCTATGTCGGTGGGTGATTCTATTATTGTTGACTATTCATATCGGTCCTGTGTGGTGACTATTGGGGGATTTGAGACGAGAGTTGATCTCTTATAGCTTAGCATGGTTGATTTTGACATGATTGTAGGCATGGATTGGTTGTGTCATGCTATTCTTGATTTTCCCACCAAGACTGTGAAGTTGGAGATGTCGGTATTTCCTAGGATTGAGTGGAGAGGTTCTCTGGACTATGTTTCCAGTAGAGTAATCTCATATTTGAAGGCCCACCGGATCGTTAGGAAGGGATTTTTGGCATATTTGGCCTTTTTGAGGGATGTTGGTGTTGATACTCCTACCATTATTTTTGTTCCAGTAGTACAAGACTTTCCAAATGTGTTTCCTGATGACCTGCTGGGAATGACACCCAAAAGGAACATTGATTTTGGTATTGATTTGGTGTTGGGCACTTAGCTCATCTCAATTCCTCTATCCCGCATGGCACCAGGAGAGTTGAAGGAATTAAAAGAGCATCTTCAGGAGCTTCTTGATAAGGGGTTCATTAGGCCTAGTGTGTCATCTTTGGGTGCACCGGTTTTGCTTGTGAATAAGAAGGAGGGTACTATACAGATGTGCATTGATTATAGGCAGTTGAACAAAGTTACAATTAATAACAAGTACCTACTACCGCACATTGATGACTTATTTGACCAGCTTCAGGGAGCTAGATTGTTCTCTAAGATTGATTTGACGTCTGGGCATCATCACTTGAAGATTCGGGATTTTGATATCCTGAATACGGAATTTAGGACCCGTTATGGCCACAACAAGTTCCTTGTTAGATCTTTTGGGCTGACTAATGCCCCTGCAGCATTTTTCCAGCTATATCTTAATTTTTTTGTCATAGTATTTATTGATGATATACTGATGTACTCACGTAGCTGGGAGGATCATGCATCTGAGGATTGTACTACAGACTTTGAGAGAAGAAGCTTTATGCTAAATTCTCCAAGTGTGAGTTCTGGCTTGATTCTGTGGCATTCTTAGGGTATGTGATATCCAGTGAAGGTTTCAAGGTAGATTCGAAGAAGATTGAGGCAGTTCAGAGTTAGCCCAGACCATTTTCAGCTACTGAGATTCAGAGTTTTCTTGGCTTGGTCGGATATTATCACCATTTTGTGGAGGGTTTCTCGGCCATTGCTACACCTTTGACTAGATTGACCCAGAAGGGTGCTCCATTCAGGTGGTCGGATGAGTGTGAGGAGAGCTTTCAGAAGCTCAAGACTGCCTTGACCATAGCTCCAGTTCTAGTTTTGCCTTCAGCATCAGGTTCATATACGGTGTATTATGATGCTTCTTGGATTGGTATTGGGTGTGTCTTAGTAAAGGAGGGTAGGGTGATTGCTTATGTTGCACGCTAGTTGAATCCCCATGAGAAGAACTACGATATTCATGATTTATAGTTGGCAACCATTGTTCATGCATTGAAGATTTAGAGTCATTAACTCTACGGCGTGTCTTGTGAGGTATTTACAAATCATCGAGTCTGCAATACTTGTTCAAGCAAAAGGCTCTAAATTTCAGACAGCAGAGATAGTTGGAGCTGTTAAAAGACTATGATATTACCACATTGCATCATCCTAGGAAGTCTAATATGGTGGTCGATGCCTTGAGTAAAAAGGCGGTGAGTATGTGTAGCCTTGCATACATTCCTGTTAATAAGAGACCGCTTGCATCAGATGTTCAGGCCTTGGCCAATCAGTTTGTGAGGTTAGATGTTTCAGATCCTAGATGTGTTCTAGCTTGCGTGGTTTCTCGGTCTTCTTTATATGATTGCATCAGAGAGCATCAATATGACGACCCTCATTTGCTTGTCCTTAAGGACATGGTACAGCTCATTGATGCCAAGGAGGTTTCTATTGGAGATGATGGGGTGTTGCGGATGCAGGATCAGATTTATATGCCCAATATGGATGGATTACATGAGTTGATTCTGGAGGAGTCCCACAGTTTGCAGTATCCATTCATTCGGGGGCCACAAAGATGTATCGGGACTTGAGGAAGCACTATTTTTGGAGAGTAATGAAGAAAGATATAGTGGAGTATGTGGCTTGGTTCTTGATAGGCCGGGCAATTTGCTTTAGAGGATTGAGATTCCTAAGTGAAAATGGGAGCATATCACCATGGAATTCGTTGTTGGGATCCCACAGACTTCGAAGAAATTCGATGCTATTTGGGTGACTGTGGACAGGTTGACTAAGTCTGCACATTTCATTCCGGTTGTGACTTACTATTCTTCAAAGCGGTTGGCTGAGATCTATATCCGTAAGATTTTTTGTCTTCATAGTGTGCCGATGTCCATTATTTCTGATCGAAGCACTCAGTTCACAATGCAGTTTTGGAGGGATGTGCAGCGAGAGTTGAGCACACGGGTTGAGTTGAGTACGGCATTCCACCCTCAGATGGACGGACAATCCGAGCGCACCATTTAGATATTGAAGGATATTTTACTCGCTTGTGTTATGGATTTCGGGGGTTCTTGGGATCAGTTTCTACGGCTTGCAGAGTTTGCCTACAATAACTACCAAATGAGTATTTAGATGGCTCCTTATGAGGCCTTACATAGGAGGCTGTGCCGATCTCCAATTAGGTGGTTTGGTTTGGGGGAGGCTAGGTTGTTGGGAACGGATCTAGTTCAGGATGCCTTGAAAAAGGTCAAGTTGATTCAGAATCGGCTTCGCACAGTATAGTCTAGATAAAAACGTTACGCCGATCCAACGGGTTGTGATGTTTCATATATGTTGGGAGAGAAGGTATTGCTCAGAGTTTCACCCATAAAGGGTGTGATGAGGTTCTGGAAGAATGGCAAGCTACGCCCTCGGTATATTGGCCTTTTTGAGGTGCTAGAGAGGATTGGAGAGCTGGCCTACAAGCTTGCATTGCCACCTAGTCTTTCAGGTGTTCACTCAGTGTTTCATGCTTCCATGATCTAGAAGCATTATGGCGACCCGTCTCATGTGTTGGACTTCAGCACGATTCAGTTAGATGGAGATTTGACTTATAATGTGGAGTTGGTGGTCATTTTGGATCGACAGGTTAAAAAATTAAGATCAAAGAATATCTTAGGAGATCGAGTGAGAGATGCGAAGCAGATATCCCCACCTATTTGAGACTCTAGGCATGATTCTAGACCCGTTCGAGGACGAACATTGTTTAAGAGGGGGAGAATGTAACGACCTGGACGGTCTGTCACACCCCAACCTAGGTGAGGCGTGGCATGCACTCGGTGTCATACTGGACCGAGCGAACTTTGTAACTCTTGAATGTTGGACGTAACCTAGAACATACATAGTCCAACTTGGCTGCAACTCATAATATATCGTAGGCGGCCAAGCATCATATCAGCTAGCCATCATACTCAAAACATCAATACATGCTTAGGCCGAGGAGGCGACTATGAGTATCAATATCGGACATCCCAAAAATAAAACATAAATGAGGGCTGACAATGCTACTAACATATTGTACGTACTTAACTTGTGTCTACAAAGCCTCTAAAAATATCCGATATCAAAATATCATCGGGACAGGGCCACTGCCTACCCGTAAGTCTATAACAAAATTCGATATCATGACCTCTAGACTCGGCTATACTCCGGAACAGATGGAGTCTTACCGATTTCCCGCTGAATATCAATCCTGTCTACTTTGAGGGCTAGTCAAACTGATTACTTGCATCTGCAGGCATGAAGTGCAGCGCCCCAGCAATGGGACGTTAGTATAATGAGATGTACAAAGTATGTAAGGCAGAAAGCAATACATATAAATAAATTCTGAAAACTGAAATCATGAATGAATACAAAAATAGTCTATTGAATGATAAGAATAAGAGTGAGCTTACCACGTAGTGTAGATCAACTTACTAAATCTCTATCACTTGGACCACTTGGTCCTTCAATCTGATTGAAAAAATCAACCTATCATAAGATTCTGAACTATTTCTATTAACTGTTGCTCAATGATCTCTTGTTGCATCGACGTTGTTACTTATTATAAGAATACAATGTGGCTCTTACGCGTAGCAAGGTAGACCGTTCGTCAGGCACACTACAACACTACTATCTGATGGCACATACGTGTAGTAAAGCAGACCATCCATACGGCTCAAAATATTTGGGTCGGACTATGCGTACACATTGGACCGTCCATATCCAACATTTATCTAACCTATGCGTTTCCTAGACCGTTCAAAGGTTAACCTTCATTATCCTCCTAAGCATTCATAGACCGTCCATAGGGAACATACTTATTCATAAATAACATTACAACAACATGCAACAGTCAATATCTTACAGGCTAGGTACTCGTGTCTATAATGTATAACTTCTTCTAGTACTTTTGGTAACTCTCAGTTCGTATTCGGCAAATCGTAATCCTTACTCATTAGATTTAAGGAAACTCATAACTACTCTTAGATTTACACATCCGTCGTGACATACTAGTAAAAGGCTTTCGAGATTCGTATAATCTAGCCTTTACAAATACATTTGGTACACAATAGGGCTCGTATTTCATATCGTTTCAAGAAACTCATCACATTCGTTAACTCAATCTCTGCTTCCTTTAATGTAAGTAATATCATTACTATTTCCACATGCGCACGATTATTCTAGTTAGGTAGTACAATGCATTTCATAACTTATGTGACCTTACGTTCTTCTACATACGATCTATTCTTCATTCATTAGTTTTCTCATTCACAACCTTTAAATTTACGGGGAGATCTTGTTAAGAAACTTATCACATCTCTTAATTTACATCTCTCTCTCTCTCTCTTATTAGCATTAGGCATCTTCCGTAGCTACCTCACTAACCAATGAAAACTACCTCAGCCATTTGATAAGATCATAGGCTCTATACGTAATTTCTACTCATGAGCCATTTATAATTTACCATTAAACGAAGGAAATACTTCTCGCCGTAGACTCAACATAATTTTCCTGAGGTCTCTACTTATTTTTAGGAATTATCCATGGATTACAACTATGAGTAACTCATTTCTTATCTATATTCACTTTTGAACTATTAAAGGCTCTTAACCCGTCAACATAGAACATACGCTAGGACTCGTCCCCTTTAACCTCTTATAAGGGTTACTTCACTACGGAATCATGCTGGAAGAAGAAAGGGAAAGCCTTATATACCTTTAAGTCGATCCTTTGACGAAGATGGTGGGAAAGTGTCCTCTTCAATATAATCTATACTAATGAAAATAACACTACTATCAACAATAATAACACATAAACTAGCTACCAAGCGACAAGTTTGTTCTACGGCAAATCGGACAGCATCTCCCCTATTTCTTTCACCTCACTCAAGGTCACAACATTAACAATAACAGGCCACCCTTATCCATATATCCAGCAGCTTAACAGCACGAGAACCTCGCAACAATACAATATAACAACAACAATAGGGCCAACGTTAAGCTTAGGAATAGCTAGCTTACGATACATCGAGCAAGCTCAGTCCTTAAATTGAAACAAAACACTAATCTACAGTTCTCCTTCTCACAGATTTACATATTAACAACAACAACAACAACAACAACAACAATAACAACAACAACACACACACACACACACATATATATATACATATATATATATATATATATATATATTATCTCCCCAAAACTCCAGCCACAACAACATCATCATAAAAATACCTCAAAACAGTCCAACATGGTATCACAACTTCTATACGTCTTTTGACCGTCAACTCATAACTTATAGCTTCAAACAACTTAGCTAGGGCTTAGATATGATTAAACTTATGTAGTATAAGAATATATTACCTTTAAACAGCAAGAAAAACTCCAAGAACAACTCTCCTCAAACTTGAAAGAACTCACAACACATCAACAACATCTAAGTGATCTCCACCACTTCTACAACACTTTTGATGAAAAACTAGGTGGTTTGGTCTTGGATTTGTGTATGAATCTTTAGGATATGCTTAGAGAGATTCTAGAGCTGATTGGAGGTCTGATTTGGTCGAAAATGATATTTAGAGACGAAAGTTATCACTTTATATAACAAGGTAAGCTTCCACCGACTTTGTGTGTCCCAAGGAAGCTGGTTGTTGTCTCGAAAAAATGCGAATATCTCTCTATTCCAACATCATATGGATGAACGGTATAATGCGTTGGAAAGAAGACTCGTAGATCTTAAATTTTATGGGTGTATCGCCCCACAACCCCAAGTATATATTGAGAAAAACTCAGTGACAATAGACCTAAATTTACGTCAATTTATAAATGTAACTTGCGACAAGTCGGTGGACTTAGGAGTATGTCCACATATTGATTTGGAGGTCTGTAATTTGTTTTGGTTTGAATTGGTGAAAGTTGGAAAGTTGAAAGGTTTGAAAAGTTGAGAAGTTTAACTGAGATTTGAATTTGTTGATACCGGGATCGGATATGGGTTCCTAAAGTTGGAATAGGTCTATTGGCCATTTATGACTTGTGTGCAAAATTTTAGGTCAATCAGAGTTGGTTTGATAGGTTTTGGCATCAATTGTAAAAGTTGGGACTCCATTAGTATTAATAGGCTTGAATTGGTATGCAATTCGTATTTTTGATGTTGTTCAATTTATTTGAAGCTTAAACTAAGCTCGCATGATGTTTAGGATGTGTTTGTATGGTTGGATGGGGTCCCAGGTGCCTAGGGTGAGTCTCAGATTGAGTTTGGGACCTAACAAAATTTTCTATGTCTCAATTCTACTGCAACTGCACCTACGAGGATTTGGCCGCAGGCGCGGAGCAGTGAAGTTGACATAGGGTGGCAGATGCGGACCCCAGTGGATTTGGCCAGTGGTCGTAGGTGCGAGGTATTTTTGCATCTACGAGCCCGCAAATGCGATAGAGCTGCCACAGATGCGGATTTTGGTCAGGAGCTAAGGATCGCAGAAGCGGAAGGCTTCCACAGGTGCGCTCTCGCAGGTGCGGGGCTTGGATTGCGGAAGCGGGATTTGGGACGCAGAAGCGGATTGTCGGGGAGTTTAATGAAATCCCACATAAGTGAGCTTCCTCCGCGGATAAGCAACTTTTGATCACTTTTATCCGATAATATTGAATACCTATTGATTTTCCCACCAAGATTATGTATTTTTGAGGTGAAATTTGCGGGATTTTTGTTCTATGTATTAGAGAGTAAGATTTGGGGATGTGAGATTCGATTTGTGGTCAGAATTGTATGATTTTGGTATGGTTAAACTCGATATTAAATAGGTGTATAGATTTTACGAATTTCGTCGGGTTCTGAGGCGTGGTCCCGTGATTGACTTTTTTGGATTGAATTTTTAAATTTAGTTTAAAAATTAGCTTTATCATATGGGATCGATTCCTATAGGTTGTATTTATTATATTGAGTTGTTTGTGACTAGATTCGAGTCATTCAGAGGCCGATTCGTGAGGCAAGGCTTTGTTGGAGAATTGAGTTGCGCACTTTGAGGTAAGTAACACTTCTAAACTTAGTACTGAGAGCATGAATCCCTTAAATACGTGTTATATGGTTGGTGTTGAGGTGACGCACATACTAGGTTACCGGCGTGTAGGCGTGTACCGTGGTAATTATGACTTGGTTGATTTGGTAATACTGTGTAGTTATCTAGTCTTGTTTTATCCGTATAATTCCTACGTGTTAGAGTAATATTTATGATTCGTGTTAGAAATCATGTTCAGGCTATGTGCTTATTTAGTTGGGACCCACCGAGGTCATTTCTACTGTTGAGTTATTTGGTTAAACTGCAATTGTGTACTCAGTCATGTTTATTCATATGCATACCATATCTGAGTCTCTATTATCATTTACTGGTATATCATATTATCATTGTTTGGGTTGAGTAGTACGAGACTTATGAGCCTGTGAAACTAGAGAGATTGATGACTGAGTTGGGCCTGAGAGCTATATTGTAAGTGTTAGGTGGATGGGACAGCGTGTCGCAGCATGCCTTATTGGCTTATTTATTATTGTGGATCAGGTTGCACGCCGCAGCAGACCTTATAGGCTTTATATTATCACTTGGGAAGGATCCGCCCTCCGAAATCTGACATACCAGCAGTGACCTGACGAGCGCAAAACAAGCACTTTAATATGCTCGCTAGTTGAATATAGTATAATATAATATCGTATCCACATGGATTGGAGTTAAATAGTATTATCGTAGTTTGAAGCTAGATTATTGTCCAAGATGATCAATAATTTAGACTTGTGTGATTAAAACTAAAATTAACTAAGAGTCTAAACTATTGGCTAATGACAATCGACGCAAGTAATGAGCAAAGAATGTTATCAATTGGGAGAGAATAGGGTTGATAGGATAGGTGCAAGACAAATATTTGAAATCTAACTCTGGATAATTCACTTCTAATGTTCAAGTGAGTTTCTCGAATTCACTTGGTTATTAGTTCAATTGTTTAGTAGAAATTCCTCTCTAGATTAAGTCTCAACCTCACAAGATGAACCAATTCTAAGCCCGGTGAAGATATGCAAGAATTCATAGTGGATTGGTCTTTAGGAGAACCTCTCTCGATTATCTTCCTTACTAGGTTTAATAAACTATTCAACTAGCCTCTTTCAATTACTAAGAAGAATTAATGACTTCAACCAACAAAATATAATGATAAGATATCACAAGTTATACCTCTCTCGATTATATTAACAAGTGAATATAGATGTAATGATTCAAACATCCAAAATGATTCAATACATAAAACTAGAGTTATTATCCACAAACAATTATCAATACACCAAATCCATCAAACTCTAAAAACGACTACTCCACATATGATGATAGGCTATAATTATGTATTTTAGTCGCTTATTGCACTCAAATTTACTACACTTTAATTGAGTTTGAACTTTAATCGCTAGTGTTTTGCACTAATTGTGTGTTGTATGCCTCGTAGGAGTGATTCCGAGCTATGTAGATATTATGGAACGAATTAGAGCTATTTGGAGCTTTGAAGTCTGAGTAAAATCCCAATGGACTAAGTCGGGATCGCGTTCGGGGGTCGAGGACCGAGTAATACATAGGAAAAATGAGATAAAATTGTCAAGGAAATAAAACAAGAATGCCACGTGATAATTTGGAATGCAAATGTTTGGCATAAGAGATTTCACAATTAATTGGCATGTCTGCCTATTTGGGGGACAAAGGATGTTGGCCAATATTTTTGAAATTGAATGTCCCTGAATTCGTCCACTAACGCGGCGCGCAGCGCGTCACAAAGTGTGGCGTTCTTGTATAAATTTTATAGAGCTAGAGCGCTATTTCGCGTGGGAGAAAGTATTTTCGTCTGAGCCTGACCCTACTTGGTATAAATACAAGTAAAACATTATTTTTGAAATTTGGACCGACTTTTGACCTGGGAGAGCACAGAGCCGCCGTGGAGGCCGGTTTCATCTTTTCTTCCACCAAACTTAGTAGTTTTTATGTTTCTTTGTATGATTTGTTGTTTGTCTACCATGTGTATATGGAGCTAAAACTTCACGTTCTAGGGTTGTGGTTCTTTCATGACTATTGTTATTCGAATACTGATTTTGATTTCTTGATTTATCGTATTGGTTTATTTATTCAATCTTGTTCTTAATTGTTTGATTGCTTGATCACTAATTGAATAGTATCTACGAATCTAGAATTGAACTCGAAGTGGGAATTATAGATTGCATATAGGATTGAGTAGAGCAAGTTCTTGAACCTGGGCATCGGGGAACGGATCCGCGGTTAGGATAGATATATACCTAATTGCCTTACTTGGTTGATTTACAGGAATTATAAATGTGTTCTTGTTAGTTCTAATTCCATAGACATATAGACGTTAGGTTAGCTTGAATAGGCGAGTAAGAACTTGACAGATTCTTATGAGCAATATTAAACCTATCAACCAATAAGCTAGATATATTAGTTAATCAATTCAATTGAAGAATTCAATAGGAATGTTAGATAGACCATAACCCTAATGGCATCTTGGAATGGAAGTTATTGAATGATGGTTATTCTTATTTTGAAAATCCTTGTCCATATTGTGGAGGACCCCACTAGTGGAAAAATTGTCAGAATGTTCCCGAGAGTGAGTTATGTGCACAATCTCAATCCTTTGAGTGGAATATTTGTAATATGTGTGGTGTTCAAGATGGCCATTGGTATGGTTGTCCTAATTCTTTTAATCCTTCTCTGATCCCTTATTATGATCTTTCTTATGATGTTTGTGAGTTTGATAGGGGCAATTAAGTGCAGGATATGGAATCTGATGCATATATTAGGGATAATTTGAGGCAAGTAGTAGAGAAACGGGATGAACTCAAAAAAGATATGAAAAGAATGAGGGAAGAGAGAAGCATCACAAGAAAGAAGGCTAATATGAAAGAATTGAATGAAGAGAGCAAGTACCAGCAAGAGGAAAATTTTTAAAAAAAGGAGATTTTGATTCAAACTTGGATGGTAGAACAAGGTGAAAGATTGGAAATGTATGAGGCTCAACGCGATGAAATTACTGATGGGATGAGACACCTTATAGAAGGAAGAGTTGAACTAGGACAAGAGATCGATAAATTTGGCACTGCTATTCACACTTTAGAGGCTCAATTGAATGCAAAGGTTGATGCATCTAACGCCCAACAAAATAGTAATGAGTTGTGTGTGCCGCGCCCCTTTTTCTGGGGAAATCAGGTTTCGGCATGTGACAACTCTTTTAAATGGGTATTAAAAGAGGAGAGTCACCACCATACTATTTTTAAGGTGCGCTAGGGCACCTATTTGCAAATGACTCTGGTTTAACTAGTCTACATCACCAAAGATCGGGTAAGGGATCAAGTTTCCTCAGGGAGAAGGTGTTAAGCACTCTTTGAGGTCCACAACTGTGGGTCCCGGTCGAACTTTAAACTATATGGATTAGTCTATGCGATCAAATAAACAAATATAACACAAATTTAAGAATTCTATTATAAAAGATTTTGAACAGAGGGGTACAACTATTTTTTGATTCTAATAGAAAAGAAAGAAAAGAGGGAGGGGGTGGTCCTAAGTTTTTTAGCCTAAAGGATCACTCCGTGCAACATAAATAATATTTTGTAACTCACTCGAGATAGGTGCTACTCATATTATTCAACGGGCCCAGACTATCACCCCCTGCTACTCGATTACTATATTAAAGTTATTTACCTAAAAGTGCTCTAATTCAATTCTAAGTTGTGCCCTACACGTGCACTACCCACCCCATACCTATGGTCCAGGAGGTTTTTGACCTCTATTTGGATGGTTCAAGACCTTATCTAGGCTGATCAAAATGTTAAAAACAACTAGGCGACATTCAAAACAAGTAGGACTTCATATAAAGACAAATAAACGCCCAAGTTTACCTACACACATAAACACAAATGCACGCGGGTAGTTTAGGAAGTGCATAGTTTCAGAATTAAGACTGAAAGTCCTATAGGAATGGTTTTTAAGTGATTCTGAATTCCAGCATCGTATATTCAATGTTATTACTCTTAATGGCTTAGGCGAGGAGGCAGTAAACTATTTGTAAGCTTAGAACTATTAGTGCTGATTTTATAAATATGCGCCTTAGAAAGGTGACATTGTCCTATAGGCATGATTTCTGGTAGGGGCGTAGCTAAGCAATGAAACAGTTTGAGAGTCCAGCATTGACAAGTCAATCTCATAAACAAATTTACACGAGTGATAATATCCTATAGGTAGGATCTCTAGCAATTAACAATCAAGCGTGATTTTTCATAATATTTTATCCCTATAGGCATATTATCTAGGCGGAGCAGTGTGATAATAATAACAATAAGTAGTCGATTAAGGTCCTATAGACATGATTTTCTAGATAGGCATTAGTGATCATATAAGCATGTTGTCCAATAACACATAGCAGTACACGTGGGGAACAAATAGAGTACTTAAGCTTATGTTTTGACAGTAAACAGGTTGAGTGAGTGTTTGATTACTCTAACGACATGATTTCTACTAGTGTACATGGAAATCTGAATAGCATATATGATAGGTTGGATACAAATAATAAGAGAGAGTCATATGAATCCTATAGGCATGTTTTCTACCCTTATGCAAACATTAGAATATACCTGTGTCCCCAAATTTCACTAGCACCCCAATTGTTTATTACGAAGTTATTACAGACCAAATAAGGAAAAATTACATAGGAAGCTATAGTGGGCCTACAACAGGCCCAAAATATACCCAGTATCGACTGGGCTTTCAGCAGAATCCTCTTCGCAAATAGCATGTCCAGATCCAGACCGGACTGTGTCCATCAGCACAAGCCCAACAGTCATAGAGGAATTCATACCAAATCCAAACAATTAATAAATTCGATACGACTTAAACAAACCAGCTTGCATGTTAGAAATAGCCCAAGTCCTAATAGTAAAGAGAGTGGCCAACGAACCCCAAATCCTAGTGTGTTAGAGTTCACAAGGGCCTCAAATAGACCTCGAGCAGTGCTCACACTAGGGAGGTCAATAGAGAGAGTTTTGATGGCCTTGGCTTTTAGCCGGCCAAGGGTGGGAGATTCAGAATAGGGTAGGTGACAAATGAGAGTGAGAGAACATTGATCAAATGATAGAATTTGAAGAGGTGCACTTATATTTAGAAGCATACCTAACAGGGTGATTAAACAAAGAACATACAAGCAAAGAAAATCAACAAAAACCCAAAGAACATGGTTGATATCAAAAGTTCAAACACGTAGCACATTTGGCAAAAACATTTTTGAAAGAGGCAGGGGAATATGGTTTTCCTAAGATTATAGGTTCAACATACAGAGTGCACAATGCCACACAAATTTAGAATATAGAACCAACCTGAAGGATTTCAAATGTCAATCTAGTATAATAAGAGTTCTAGCATGAAAGTTCTAATAAAGACCCAAATATCATATTAACATATCAATGGTGCAGCTTGGTCAATCTCGTGAAAACCTAACATGATTGACAATAGGTCATAGTACAGAAACTTAGGACATGTAAAGGGTATGTTAGTTAGTAATTAACATAATAAGAGGTAAAATAGAATGTTTATATTAAAATCCTAAGTGATGCTAGGGATCAGGATAGCAAGGAAAGATGTTTAGAGTAAACCTTAAAGCAGTGTTCCATATAGTTGTGGCTAGTACACAAAGAACAGTCGATTAGACACAAGACTCAGCACTAAATGATTCATTCAAAGTAAAGGGAGGTTTTCATAGAGTTGTAGTACTATCCAAAGCAAGGTATGAATAAAATTCTACGACTAACAACATATAGTCACAACAGTCAGATTCATATCAAAATAGGCACGCATTGAGGCTCAAAACTGAAACATATCCAGATGTTAGAGGTACAAAACTGATTCCACAAGAAAATAAAGAACCAACATAGAAGTGCAGGACATAATGAAGAACACATAGTAGCCTAACACAAACTAAGGACAAAGCAGTAAACTATCTCATGCATTCAACTATCATAGGATGACAAAGGAGTATTGAGCATTATCATAATAGTGCAATATCAGGGATTCACAACTAAATCATACTCATATAATTCAAACACATGTAGGTATGCATAAGGAAAGAAAGAAAATTACTATTGCAAGGGTTAAAAGCACTAACCAGTAGCAAAATTATACAAGAAAAAGAATAGTAAAGAGCTTAATAGCAAGAACCCCAAGTCTCCGATGCTTCAGAATTCACAAGAGCCTCGAGAAGGGCTCCGAGAAGTGCTTGAACTGGAGGAGCTCGTTTAATGTCCTTGGATTTTAGCCGGTCCATAATTCAATAATTTTAGATAATATTCGAGTGTAACAGAGTGAGCGAGTGAGAATAAGAGGAGAATAGTGAGAATAATTGCAGTGATTCGGTCCCTCAAAGGGGATTATGGGAGGGTTTTATATAGTAGTTGAAATTGAACAAACAAATAAGGAAATATAATCAACCAGACACAAAATAAGGAAAGAAGAGCATGCAGAATAGATTAGAATCAATTTAGGAGAAAATCAGGCAAACCCTAGTTTGACCGAAATCATAGACTGGCCGAAGATCTTATTAAATCGGGCCCGTGTAATCTTACCATAGACGTATATGTACGGGAAACCGTCTCAATATTACTGAATAGGTCCAATCCCTCTTGATTTGGGAGACTTATACTTGCCAAAACCGGGCAAGTACCAAGTAATACCATATTTATGCAAGTAACAATAATATAATCCCAAAAAGTTAAGCAAATCAGTGTAAGAATCCATGGATGGATTAGATAAGGAAAAGAATTGGAGGAGGCAACTAGGGTTTGTGAAGAGAGGAGAAGGTTCGAGAGGATTTGGCG
>MDKI01086446.1:0-38278 GCA_005239505.1 Nicotiana paniculata
TATGCTCAATCCCAAAGCTTCTACTCAACTGGTTAGAGTCTCGTGCTGATAACGTGTTATGAACAATAAAAGAAGAAGAGTATTGCATAGAAAGAGAGATAGAGAGAATTCTATTGATTTTTGGGATCAATTACAATGGAATAGAACCCCTCTATTTATAGGGAAAAAGTGACTTAGCCACCAAGTAACAAACCCTAGGATCTCTCTAAAATATAGACATTCACCTTAAATAAGACTTTATTTATAACACTTTTGAGCTTGTAGTGTAAAATGAGGCACAAATATTTTGTGTGACTATAAATCATTGCATAAAGGTAAATTGTTTCCAAATAAAGAAAGAGATCATTCTTTTCGGAACGAACTAAAAAAAAATAAGTTGACATAAATTAAAATGTAGGGCATAATATTTTTTTAGCCAATCATATTACCTTATTTATCTTAAAATTACCAAATTGTCCTTTGAATTATAAGCAGGCATGTTGACTAATATGTTCCCTCTTGTATATAGCACTAAAGTAGAGTAATATGACTTGCAGACCTGTCAAGTGCCCCATTAACCGGTAGAATATTAACGACCCCAACCCTCAAACAGAAGTTACAAAAGCATATAATTTCATAAACTTCCTTCATTGTACTTATCTTGGTTCATGATATAGTCAACCTTCTATATAATAATCTTGTTTATTTTAATATTTTTTTAATTTTTTTATGATGAATGATTATAACATCTTTTGACATTTAAATATTTTTTGACTGTTATAAATAAAAATTATCCAAAAAATAATTATTTTTCGTTTTTTAATATTACATATAAAAGATAAAAAATTATTCAAATTTACAATCACAAATATATGTATATTTCACAAATTAAATATTGAATAAAGCTAATACATAATTAATAAATTCATAACTAAATGAGATTTAATTTCTAAGGCAAACATTTTAAAGCTACCTAGAAAAACAAATATTCAAGATTGATGGAAGAACTTTATAATTATAGCTTGTTTCGTATATTTCATTCTCTTACTCAGTGGTGGATGTAGTGTTCTGGGAACGGGTTCAACTGAACCCATAACTTTGGACGCGGAATAAAAATTTGTATGTAAAAATTTATTAAAATTGCAAAAATAGTAGATATGAACTCATGACTTTAAAAATATAATAAGTTCAATCTTATAAATCATAAAAGTTGAACCCATACGATTTAAATCCTGGATCCGCATGTGCTCTTACTAGCGATATAACGCTTGAATTGGTGAAGATTTGGATAAAGGTATCCAATAGCTTTCCATTGAAGACAATCTAAGAGCTTAACATTTAAATTTTCTATTTAAATATTTTTTAGAAATTGTTCAATGAAAAAGATGTCATTTACAAATCTTTAAATCTTATTATATATTATGCAAGATAGAAATCTTATTTAATGGAAAAGATTGGTTCCATATTTTTAGAATTATAATAAGTTATCTTAAAGATTTAATATGATTGTTTTAGAGGGTAATTTTACAAAGAGCGTGTTACTATAAATATGATCATTACTGTTATAGGTAAAAAGCTTTATTGAGAGGTAAAATATAACTTAAAAATCGATTCGGATAAAAACTTAACTTTTATAGTAAATGGTTGTTATATAAAGATGTTGTTATAAAGCGGTCGTATTACGTTTATCTCTCCTGTTTTCATAATAGTATATTTATGATATTCCAGAATTACCCTCTTATTGTAATAATTATGGAAATATACCATTACAATTACCATATTAATATGCATCCTTTCTTTTTCGTCTGCCTTCTGTAGTCCGATGTAAGGCCTAGTGTCGAACAATTTCACATCTCATGTATTTACAATCCATTTCAAAATCCTTTAATCATGGCTTTGCTGGGACAGAGTATATCGAGGAGAATAAATTCACGCACTTTTATAAGATAAACTATATATTAATACTTTTAGTAGGATGGTCCCCATTAAAGAGAAAAAACAGAAAAAACTAACCAAGTTGAGAATGAACGGTGAAAAAAAGAAAATCAATGTTAACAGGTGAGAACCTCGAGAAGTTCTCAGAAGGAATAAATGGAATTCTACTGTTCCGTTAATTTCTAATTGATTCAACAAGAGCAGTACATACTTGGTTATATACACACACTTAACTTACGGTATCATTTCATGATTTGACAGATGGCTAACTAACTAACTCTAATCACCTTTTTGACACCTTCCCTCAAGCTGATGATTTGAAGATATCTTTTAATCGCAGCTTAGACATTAAGTGATCATGTTGCAGTCTTCTTAAGCTCTTGGTGAGAAGATTAGCTTGCTGCTCTCTTGTGGGAATGTGATGAGTGTTCACAACACCTTGTATGATTTTCTCTCGTACAAAATGACAGTTAATGTCTATGTGTTTGTTCCTTTCGTGAAAGATTGGATTAGTTGCAATTTGGATTGCAACCTTGTTGTCATAAAAAAGATCAGCTGGCAAATTCACATCCACCCCTAACTCTTTGAAAAGTTCTGTGAGCCAAGTTATCTCAGCAACTGTAGAAGCCATGCTTCTGAATTCAGCTTCAGAACAGCTCCTTTCAATTGTGTCTTGTTTCTTAGATTTCCACGAGATCAAGGCATTCCCAAATTTAACTAGGTAGCCTGTTACTGATTTCCTGGTTTGTAAGCATCCTCCCTAGTCTGAGTCACAATGTGCTTCCAGCTTATCCGATCCTTCTGAAGGCATTAGTAAACCAAGACCTGGAGAAGTTTTGACATATTTCACAACCCTCAAGGCAACTTCCCAGTTGTAACGGCCCGACCGGTTGTTTTGAGCTCTAGCACATCGTTCGGAGGTTTGAGGCCATGATAGCTTCACTTCAGGTATTATGACTTGTACGTGTGGTCGGAATTGAATTTCGGGAAGTCCTGTTGATTTAGAAAGAAAATTCTCATTTCGAAAGCTTTAAGTTGGAGGAATTTACTAAGGTGTTATTTCGAGTAAAAGACCTCGGAATCAGGATTTGAAGATTCCAACAGGTTCATATGATGATTTTGGACTTGGGCGTTTGTCTAGATCGAGTTTTGGATGACCCGGGAGTGTTTAGACGCCTATTGTAGAAAGTTGGCATTTTGGAAGGATTTCATAAATTTGGGTTGAAGTACATTTCAATGTGCGTTTGGGATTCCGAGTCTGGAATAGCTCCGTATGGTGATTCGGTATTGGGAGCGCGTTCGGATATGGATTTGGAGGTCCGTAGGTCGTTTTCGAGTCATTTGGCAAAAAATTGGAAATTTGAAGGTTTTTGAAAAGTTTGACCGGGAGTGGACTTTTTTGATATCGGGGTTGGATTCTGATTCCAGAAGTTGGAGTAGGTCCATAATGTCATTTAAGACTTGCACGCAAACTTTGGCGTCATTCTGAGTTGATTTGATAGGAACCGGACGTGCGGAAGTGTTTTTGGAAGTTTTGAGTTAATGAGTTAATCCATGCGTGTTGGCGTCTGATTCGTAGTTTTTGTTTTTATTTCAATGTTTCGATCGCGCGAGCAAGTTTATATGATGTTGTTAGACTTGTGTGGGCATCTAATGTGGAGCTCCGAGGCTCGGGTGAGTTTTGGACGTTCGGATGGATGAGAAACACTTCAGATTTCTAGTGTTCTATTGCTGGTGCTGCAGGTCTCGCAAATGCGAGAATATGTTCGCATTTGCGAGCCTCGCATTCGCGAGAAAAGCTTTTCAATTGCGAAGAAGCTTGACCTGGTGCAGTGTTTGCATTTACGACACTTTAGCCGCATTTGCGACCTCAGCAGTGTTCGTATTTGCGACACTTTAGTCGCATTTGGGACTTTAACAATAGAAGCCCAGGTTCGCATTTGTGATGGATTTGTTGCATTTGCGACCCTCGCATTTGCGAACCAGGTGTCGCAAATGTGACATCTGAGACCTGTGCACAACTCTATTAAATGTGGGACTTAGGCCATTTAGCTCATTTTCTTTCATCTCTTGGGTTTTGGAGCTTTTGGAATAGGGTTTTCACCTAACACTTTGAGTTTCGGGTTGTTTGGCACCGAGTTGAGGGTTTAAAGCACAATTGTGGACCGGAAAGTAAGCTTTGAGATGAGGTAAGTCTCCTATATAACTCTTTGAGGGGGAAACTACCCATATGTGATATATTTAATATGCGTAACTTGATGTGGGGGCTACGTACGTACGAGGTGACGAGAGTCCGTACGTATCTAGATTCATGTTATTATCCGGGTAGACTTAGGTTCACACCATGCTGTACTTGCACTATAGGGATTATCTTTGCTCGTTTAATTCTTTTATTTCGCATTATGACTTGAGACTAGACATGCGTAGAGTGATAGACTCGTTATTGTAGAGACTTCACGAGTTTCATGATTAGTCACAAAACAATGGTACTCCTCTTATGAAATTGTGTCCGCGTTATATATATGTATGTTTCATTGAAAGGTTTTTTGTTAAAGAAATTATAACTCACACGTTTATTCGTGAGTAGGGTCAAGGACCCGTTAAAGCTTCTTATTCTAATGAGATCAGGTCGTTCACCTCGGCAGTTTAATAGATACATTTATGGTTCGTGCCGTTCGACCCTCGTCAATGCACATTTTAATATTTATGTTGGATTGGGCTATTGATAAGTGGGGATTTTAACTGATTATTTGCTATCTTTTACTTGTGTTTTAAGCCAAAATTGCTTGGTATTCCCGAAAACTAATGAAATCTGAAGCGCGGACCACACAAATATTGTGCGGCCACGGTCATAATTACGCAGTCCGCGAGGGGGAGATTCAGAGAGTGTGATTTGAGCTAAAAAATGAGCGCGGACCGCACCAGAAATGTGTGGCCGCGATCGAAAATACGCGGACCACTATGACTGAGATTCAGAGCTGATAACTCAAGCAAAAGAGAGAAATACGGACCGCGCCAGAATTGTGCAGCCACGATCGAAATTATAAGGTCTGCAAGATGAAGAATTAGAGAGTTGATTTCAAGCCAAACTCAAGCAAGTGCGGACCGCATCACTTTTTTGCAGCCTCATTATCTGGAGCGCGGCCGCACTTGAAATTATGCGATCCGCAAAAGCTCAGCTCAACCCAGATCCAAAAGAGAAGAACGCAGACCGCAATTAATATTATACGGTCGCGAAAGCAAGAGTGCGGTCGGACTCAGAATTATGCGGCCGCACAACCTCCGCAGAGGCATTTTTGTCAGATTTTTTTAGCTTAATATAAATAGAGCATTTTGTCATTTTTAGGTTATGTTATGTTTTGTATGAGCATGTGAGACGGCTGTGTTTTCTGTTTTGGAAAATTTTGTACTAGATTCACTTCTTAACATTAGATTTTTATTCCTTAATTTCATATTATGGATTTTATCTTCATTTCATCTTTGATTTCTGTTATTTCCATGAGTAGCTAAGCCCATAGCTAGGATTGTGACCCAACCCTAGTGTGGGTTTTTAATGGGTATTTGATTTTAGGGCTTGAATGTGTATGTGTTAGTGATATTTAGCCTAGTTCTTGCTAGAACTATAGAATTAATAGTTGCAAACTTTGGTTCATGTCTTTATGACTTAGTCTCTACTTGAGAAAGAGGGACTAAGTCTAGGAAAACTAGGCTAATAAGGAATTGGGATGAACTCAAGAAATTGATAGCCCCAATTAAAGGGTTAAACCTAGAAATAGTCAGAGGCGGACCCAGGATTTAAGCATAGCGGGGGAACCATTGTCTTTAGTATGCCAATAACCAACGACAAAGTTCGGGTGCAACTCTTTGAAATGACTATGATAACTTATCATCAAAATAAAAATATCAATATTATCAAATACATTAACTTGATACTAACATAACATAAGCACATTGTCCACTCATTGTTGAACTCGACGCGCTTTCATATTTTGAAAACGGTCAATAGTAGCATCATTGCTTATGTTTACAAATACTTCCTACTCAAAGTATCAAACTAAACAATCATTTAAAAATGCATCACTAATACTGCTACGCAATTCATCTTTGATGTACTTTATGGATGGGAATGCTCTTTCTACCATTGCAGTTGCGACAGGTAAAACTAAAGTCAACTTCACAAGTAAATAAACAAGTGAATAAGTCTCCACAAGATTTGCCTCAACCAATGCTTTTGCTAAATCACCAATTCCTTTCAACTCAGAGAACCTACGGTCACCGTGTTGCATGTGCCATATCAAAGTGTCAAGTTAGCGACTAAGATCTCGAAGCTTCAATTAACCAAACTCATCGGGATAATGCTTGGCCAATGTCATTATTTTTTCCTTATCAAAATTAGCGAATGAGTTAGCCGGATTCAAGCTAGCCATACCAAGAAGCAAGTTACTACTCACAACATCAAAACGAATATTAAGCTCCAAAAGTTGCAAATCAATCACTGCATAAAAATCTCAACACGTAAGTGATGTGAATAAGTAACACTAGAAGGCCTACGCTTCGACTTTCCAGGAATATAGAATTCTTCCATCTTGGGTACCAAAATATCATGCTTTGCACAAAATGAAGATACTTCATCCATCAATGATTCCCATCCTTCATCTCCCATTTCTTGCAACCTTTCCTTTGTGATATCAAGAAATACCATGGCATTGACAATATCTTGCTCTTTCTTCTGTAAAGATTTGATCAACTCGTTTGACATTATCAACACTTTCAACATTAAGTGAAGCAAGAAAATAAATTCAAATGCTTTAATTTTACTCGAAAAAGCTTCTGCTTGCAACCTATCATTAACATCACCTTCACATTCATTCACCCCAAGCACATGAAAAATTGAATAAAATAAAATAACAAAGTTATCCAATATTTTGCAATGTGATCCCCAACGAGTCTCACCTGGCCTTTGAAGCCCTTGCTCTTTATTTAATTCTTTCCCACTTTGAACTTCACCACTCTCTAGCAATTTCTCCAATAATTCTGCTTGATGTTCCCGAAGTTGACCTCTATGCTTAAAAGAAACTCTTATCACATTCAACACGTTAGTAACAATGGCAAATAAAGTCTCCACCTTCTTGTGTTTTTTAGCAACAACTACAAGCGTCAACTGTAATTGATGAGCAAAACAATGAACGGAATATGCCGATGGAGTTTCTTGCAAAATTAAAGCTTTAAGACCATTCATCTTTTTCTGCATATTATTAGCCCCATCATAGACTTGTCCACGTATTTTGGATGGACTTAATGAGTGTTTCATTAGCAAAGAAAGTACTGCTTCTTTCAATGACTTTGCAGATGTATCACTAACACGAACAAGAGCAATAAATGACTTGTTCACTTGGCCTTTTTTGTCGACATACCGCAACGCAAGGGTCGTTTGTTCATGCTGTGGAATATCCTTAGACTCATCAACTAATCTCCCAAAATAATCTCCATCCAGGTCATCGATTATAACTTTCACGGTCTCTTGTGCACAAGCACTCACAATATCCTTTTGAATTTTCGCGAAGTCATCATATCATTATTTGGAACATGTTTTAATATGACTCTATCTATATCTGGAAGCCTATTTCCAAGCCATTCCAAAAGCCCTTGAAAGAGGCCTTTACTTTTTGAAGATTCACTTTCATCGTGACCTCGAAAATAAAATCCAAAGTCCAAGAGAAACCTTGCAACATCGATTGAGGCATTTAAACGAATTTGATATTCACTTTTTTGTTTCTCAGATTGCTTTTCAAAACCAACTTGAATTGATTGAGATTGATTTGACAAGTCTAACATTTTGTTGAAACACTATGGTGGAGGCTATTTACTTCACCAACATGTAGACCAAGTCTTTTGGGTCCTTTATTCCAAGCCTTAAAGCCGTTTTTTGTGAAAGTGTCACCCGTGTTTTCATGAACGTAATCATTTTTAAATAAATAATAATATAAACAAAATGCGGTATATTTCTTCACACTATACTCTGACCACCTAGAATGTGAATCTTTAAACCAACCTGGACTAAATTGGCACATGTTCTTCCCAAATAAAGTTTTAGGAAATTTGTGATCAACTGGTTGGCAAGGACCTCTTTGAATGTAGTGTCTTCTCACTTCATCCTGTATTCAGGAGCTATATCTATCAATAGGTATTCTCTCTCTGAGGTCAGGATTAAGTGATTTTACGTCAAACTCCTCTACAAGATGGGAGGAATTGTCTCTAACATTAGAACTTGGTTGAGAAGAATTAAACCTTGTCAAAAATATTTCCATCTCAATTCACATCAATAAAACTTCCTACAAAGAAACAATGCCAAGAAAAATAACATTTTTAATATGATTAATCACACTTCTTATATTAATACTAGAATAGAAATAACATATAATCGAGGAATCACACCCTTGATATCAAGAACAAAGCAAAGAGAATATTTCTAATAGGGGAATCATGCCCCTTCCATCAAGAACAAAGCACAAAAAATATTTCTAATAGGAGAATCACAACCCTTCCATCAAGATTAAAGCAAAGAAAATATTTCTAATAGGGGAATCACACCCCTTCTATCACGAACAAAAGCAAATATAATATTTCTAATAGGGGAATCACACCCCTATATTTTATTATAAGTCATAACTATATTATTATTATCTTAAAGATAGAAGGAACACTTACCAATTTGTGAAAGGTATCCTTGAAACTCAAATACAACTTGGTTTCAACTATCCACTTCGTTGAAATAATATTTCAAATAGCATTAGCACAAAATATTCAAATACCTATGAAATTAATTTATTAAGATAAAATAATTAACACACCAACTAAAGATTGAACATCATGTAAATGTGCACCATGATTGTTGTCTAAATTAATAAAGTAGAGTTCTTTTCTTTGTTCTGAAGCTGAATAAAGTAGACACTACCACAAAATAGACCTTTAGCGACAATTTTATAGGGGAAATAAACTAATTGCCACTAAATTATTCATGGAACACAATCTTTAGCGGCATATGACCATTTGTTGGGAAAGGCAGAATTAAACTAGTCAAAACTGGTCTTAAGAGTTTTACGGACAATTCAAAGTTATTAATCACTATTAAAAGTTAGTAATTTTTAATTTGTTCTCCCTCCAAAAAATTTCCTTGAAAATTGAAAATAAGTGTAGCATAGATTTCATAATAAGACTTAGGCATAAAGATCTATAGCGAGAAGGAAAGAGAAAAAAACTGCTAATCTAGGTCAGAATCACAAAAATAAAAAAAGCAATATTTGTAAAAAGAAGAAAAAAACTTACTCAAATAATTAATGATTTGAAGAAGATTCTCCATCACATAATATAACTGTGGGATTCGAAGTTCAAAGGGATGCAAAAAAAGTGAAGATATGAAGAAAGTTGAAGTTGAAGAGAGGCAGAGAAGAGAACGTTTGTTTCTTGGAGAAAAAAGAGGGTTTGTTTAATTGTTCACTATTGGAGTTCGAACCTTTGAGGGGGTTAAAAAATATTAAATTAATTAAGTTTTAAGTTGATTATTATATAAAAGTATTAAATTATAACTGAAATCAAAAGAGATGATATAAAAAAATTATTCAGTTGAAAACTAAGTAATTAAATAATGCTTCAATTTTTAAAAAAAAAAGTAATATAGACTGTAGGACCCCAGATTCGAACCTAGGTCGTCAAGCAAAAGAAGGCTGCTGAGCACTTCCACAAACCAACTCTTTTGTCCAGTCTTTGTGACTGAGGGGGCCACATTAAATATTTAAAGGGGTCCTCCCTGTATTAATAGCTATATATAAAATATACATACAATATTTTTGCCAAGGCCAACAGGTTCCGGTGACCCCCCCCCCCTAGCGTACGTCCGCCCCTGAAAAATAGTAATACCCGACTTGAGCTAATATCACTTGAATTGCATGAATACCCATTTGGACTTGAGAAAGCCAAATTGGAAAAACTCACTCAAACTACCGAGAGGTATAGAGTGAGTAACCAGGTGTGATAGCTATATTACAATCCCAGCTAATTAAGCTTGCCCTAGAACTTTGCTACCCGTTAGATACCCACCTAGGTAGAAGTCACTACCCTAGTCTCTTTAAACACTTGAAAAACAACTACAAAAATATTGTCCTTAGTTTCAATTATTGCAATCTTTAAAGTAAAGTTAGAAGTAGAAATCAAACCAAAACTTATGGAAGTGTAATTAGACTCAAAACCCGCATCTATCTTAGATATAAACCTAATTCCAAACAATTAACTCCATGTGGATTCGATCCCGATCTAGTTGGATTAAAACTGCATCGACCACCCTCGCTGCTCAATAGTAGTGTAGGCTTGGACCCGATCAGTTAGCATTTCTATAAAATATCCTCATGAAATCATGTGTAACATTTGGCAAGAAGCCAGTGTATCTGTGAGTTCTTCCTGATTTGTAGTATAATGACCCATTTTGGTGAGGTCCACTATATATTTATATATATGCTCTGTTGAGAAGGAAATTTCTAATTGAGAGCTTGAGCCTATTGTAAAGAGGAGAATTGTACCACGTATTTATACTTGTTTACTTTATTTATTTACTCTGCCTCATATTTGTTCACTTCTTTACTATACCTGATATTATCAGACCACTAGCAAGTGTCGATGTCGACCCCTCATCGCTATTCCTTTGGGTTTAAGCTAGATACTTACTAGGTACATGTTGATTTATGTACTCATTCTACACTTCCTGCACATTTTTGTGCATGTACTTTTATGTCTGGTTGTCGTTTGGGCGCGGATGATGAGGGGACTTACCGTGAGCTGCATTTCATGTTACGATCCGCAACCAGCAGAGTTTCCTTCAGAGTTATTCATATTTCTCCTGTACAATTTGTATTCTGGACAGATGTTGTATTTTATTTTACTTCCTAGTAAATGCTCATGCACTTGTGACACCAGATTTTGGGGATGATTATGGTTTTTTCTGTATGGTTGTTCTGAAGATATTATCATTTACTCTATAAAAGTTTATCTCTTACTATTTAATTGAAGGAAATTTACGATTCAAAAATACTAAAATGAGTAATTAAGTTAAACTTTTATTGTTGGCTTGCATGACAACGGTGTTAGGCGTCATCATGATCTTTAATGGATTTTGGGTCATGACAACATGGTATCTGAGTGTTAGGTTCACTTAGGTCTCACGAGTCATGAGCAATTCTAGTAGAGGCTTGCGGAACGGAACGAAGATGTCTGTACTTATCTTCGAGAGGTTGTAGGGCTGTTAGGAGCACTTCCTTTCTTGATTCCTCATCGTGCGACTGATTCCTTTGAGGCTTATTCCTTCATTTTTTCCTATTCAATCTTATGCGACGTGAATCGCTTGTTATCAATCAAGAATCTAGGAATTGTAATCGTACTGTAGAGGTGGTGCAGGATGTTTCTCCCTGCATAATTGATTGGGTTAATATCGTCGCCTTGCGGAAGAATGTTCTGTCATTTCAGCTCAATAGATGTATTTCTGATGGTCTTGAGGCTATGCAAAAATTGCTACGATGTTCATGAGTTGTTATCGCACAATATTGATGTAATGGTAAGGTGCTCGTTTATGTGTCAAGGCAGTGAATAACTTTAAAGGAGGTTTTTCTCAATGCATGATTCATAGGTTCAACATTTTATTTCCAGCGAAAGGAAAGGCAATCAGACTATGAACCTTCAGGTTTGGGATAATGGAGTAACGAGACTTGGTATTTTCGAGCGTGGTGGAATTCTTAATTGTGATGTGGTGTCATAATCCTTGTTGAACACGTTAAGGTTCACCAGTGTTATGGTCTTCTTCAATTCGCCTTTGGGGCAGGGTTTTGTGAAATAGTGCTAGGGAAGCGCCTGTCAGAGATGGCAATGTGCAGTGGTTCAGAATCGAATTGGTGTTCCTAGTGTTGATGGTTCGAGAAGGGTGATCTTCGGAGAGGCTTTAAAGTTGGTAGAAATCTATTTGTTCAAGTTCTACAGAGATGGATTTTGATTTAAGGTAACAACCGGGTAGCGGAGGATGAGGAAGGACATGTGAGAGGTGTCTTGTGGTAGTTAAATTTCTAGAAGGCCAAGTGTGAGAAGCGGATGTCGAGTAGTTGCTTGAAGGAGAGGGTTTGACCAAAGTAGGAGAGTGGCAGAGTATCATATGGGTTATGTGGTAGGATAGCTACACACCTTGGGGAAAGTTTAGAGTGATTTGGAATTTATAGTGGACAGTGACTAGGTCTACGCACTAATTAGGAATATTTGCTAATATATTGAGGAAGATTGGATACGACAGGAAGGAGTTTCTGGATATGAAGAGTGATGCAACATGACTTCTGTCACGACCCAAAATTCATTAAAGGTCGTGATGGCGCCGAACACCATTGTCAGGCAAGCCAACACTAATTAGTTAATTAAATTCTCATTTTAATATTTCTGAAATTATTTCTTTTCCTTACATTTAGAAATAAATAATGAACTTCACCGAGTAAATAAAAATATATTTAACCACTTTTCAATACTAACTAATCCCATATACATCCTAGAACCCGGTGTCACAAGTACATGAGCAATTTCTAAAAAATAAAATATAATACAATAACCGTCCAAAATACAATTGGACAGTAGAGAAAATAAAATACAATACAATACTCTGAAGGAGACTCTGTTGGTTGCGGTCACCTCATCAACAAACCTCAAGCCGATTCTAACTGCACCGTACTAGGCTGGTAACCTTTCAAGAGTCCCTGATAACCCCTCTTTCCCATAACACACAAGAAGAACCATCATAACCAGAACATACTTCCACAGTCCAAAATCAAACGAACCAAGTGCCCTCCAGGCACAAATTCCCAATTTAACGATATTACCACAAAATTCATACTTGGTTTTAGTTCTTCAATCAATCAAGTGACTACATGTCACACTTATACAATCTTCCCGTGGGATATGCTCCCACGACCTTCCGCACCGGGTAACAAGTCTACACATCCATACTATCGGCCACACAAATGCTGTAAAGAAATTCAAAAATCCGCAATCTGTATGCAAAGCTTCTCACACCAGACACCAATTTCAAGTGGGGCCAAAAACAATACCAACTGACTCTAACCATCTAAGTCCCTTCTCGCTCATCCGAGCTCGTGATATTCCATCCAACACCAAACTATAACCTTGATCATCAATTTCTGAATTTCCATGCTGCCCACTGCACCTAATCATACCAATACGCAATTGTACAAGAATTTCATCATAACCACTGAACCACTAATATATTAAGGACTTCATCATATATGGAACTTTTATTAACTCATTTCAAGAGGACCATTGCAACACGTGACTGAATTCTCATGTCCGCAAGAAATACCAACCTCAAGTACAACTCTTTCGGGATGCATCCACACATAAAATGCCGTAATACTTGAATACTTCCAGATAAAATCAATTACGGTGGCCGTCAAGCCTCACACATATCGCCACAAATCACATGCTTAACTTAACACGCTGAAGGAACTGATCTTTGCCACCATCATGCCGATAACTAGAAACCTCACAAGTGGATAACAATACAATCTAATTGTAGAAGGTGGGGCTCTCCCACTTAGCTTAGAGCTACCCTTGCATAACCTGGAACCCACCAGGATTATTCCTCCATCGTTGACATGATCTTGCACAATTAACCCACTACATTCCTCGAAATTCCTTCTGTTAACATTTCATGAACACTCTAAACCACTAGCCACATTCACATGTTCGACCTCTTACCAGATAGCCAGTAGAATTCTTCGGAGAAGTTGCATCAACACCACACGACCACTAATCTGCTCACAGGAGATAACCCACATGTGGAACTACCTGCCGAAATCTTCCAACGACGCTGCGCTAAGTACAATTACTACAAAATCGATAACCCACCCTGAGCCCATGCTCATCTACCAGTTGCACGAGTCCGTTTACTCCTCATGGACATCAACTAAAGGTGCAACAATACATTCCAATCCAAGGTCATGTTGTATCCTTTTTCACATCAAGCACTCCTTTCCGTCATATCCAACCTTTCTCCGCATAGCAGCCATTAGTCCAAAATTACGCTTGTAGACCTAGTCATTGTCCACCATGAATCCCAAATCACTCTAACTTTCCTCAAGGCGTGCAACTATCCTACCATATAACCTATATACTACTCAGCCACTCTCTCACTTTGGTCAAACACTCTCTTTTAAGCAACTATTCGACTTCTGCCCCTTACGCCTGACCTTCCAAAAATTTAACCACCGCAAGATATCTCCCACATGTCCTTCCTCATCCTTCGCTACCCAGTTGTTTCCTTAATTAAAAATCCATCTCTATAGGACACTCCATCAACCCAACCTGAACACTCCTAGCCCTGTTCCATTTCCTCCACCATTAATAAAATACTCAATCTTTGAATCTTGCACCGTGGTATGGTTAAGTATCGAGCTTTTGTAGTGGATTATGAAAGGGGCTTGGAGTGTTCTATGTTATTATGGGTCTGCAGTGCATCATTGGGAGGAATGGGAGGAAATAACTTCAGATTCATAGAGAAATTATTAGAATGGGTGTATCAGTTAAAGATGCGAATATGCTCATAAGAAGGTTATGCGATGGTTCATGGGTTTTGAGACAAAGTGGTCTCGTGAAATAAGGTCACATCGGATGAGTGCAGATTTGATTTGTCATGTTTGAAATCGAGCTACTATTATTTCTAAGGAAAGTCCAGAGTAAATTAGGAGAAGTCAGATCGGCTAGAAATGGTTGAATTGGCATGGTAGTGGCAATGATCAGTTCCTTCAGCGTGTTGAGTTATGCACGTGATTTGTGGTGGTACGTGTGAGGCTTGACGGCCTCCATAATTGATTTTATTTGGAAACATTCGAGTATTATGCCATGTTATGTGTAGATGGATCCTGGAAGAGTTATGGAGGTTTAGACCACTACTTGAGAATTGTAATTTCTACGGTTATGTGAATTCAGTCGCTTGTTGCTATGGTTCTCCTAAAATGAGTTAAGTGAAAGATTCCTATATGATGAAGTCTGTATCCTACTAGTGGTTCAGGAGTTACGATGAAATTCTTATACTCTCGCATATTGGCATGTTAGGTGTAGTGAGCAGCTTGGGAATTTGAAGTTGAGGATCAAGGTTGCAGTTTGGTGTCGACAAGAATGTCACGAGCTCGGATGAGCATGAAAGAATTCAGATATTCAGAGTAAGCTAGTATTATCTTCAGCATCACCTGAGATCGGTGTCATGTGCAAGAGGCTTTGTGTACTGATTTGCAGATCCTTGATTCGCTATACGGCATTAGTATGACCGGTGGTATAGATGTGCAGACTTGTTACCTGGTGCGGAAGGTCGTGGGAGCGTATCCCATGGGAGGATTGTATAAGTGTGATATGTAGTCACTTAATTGATTAAAGATTGGAACCAAGTATGGAGATTGTGGTACTATCGCTAATGTGAGAATTTGTGCCTGAAGGGTGCTCTGTTCAATTGGTTGTGAATTGTGAGAGTTTGTTCCGGATTTGACGGTTATTCTTGGGGGTGGATCCTTGAAAGTTTATTAGTTCAGTGGAGTACGATCAGAATCAGCTTGAGGTCCGTGAATGGATCTAAATGTGAGTGTGTACTATATATCGGGCCGGATGTGTTCATTTAAGCATAGTGTTGCCTACAGAGGAGTCTTCGGGCCTGGGATGTTATTTTTGTCGTCAGCTATCCAGTGTAATCTCTATCGTGCCATGTGGGTAGTGCGACAGTTTGATTATTCGCACTTGTATTGAGATCCTGTGTAGCTTGTGGTGTTGTGAGAGCAGGATGGCTCTCAAGATGCAAGTCATTTATTGCACCTTAGTTGTGCTTGAGTTTCATAGCATATGGCACTATCCGTCTCCCTAGGATTTGTATTATGCACTTCACGTGCTTGTAGTTGATATTCGGATATATCGTAAGTATAAACATTTCTATCTTGATGGGTATTTCCCTATTTATTATTATGTGTGGATCGGGTGGAACGCCTCCACGTGTATGTTGTTTGGATCAAGTGGCATACCACCACGGGAATCATGGTTGGATCGGGTTGCACGCCGCAATGGTATCATGTGTGAATCGGGTTGCACGCCGCAACAGTGTGACGTTGAGTACAATTTCCTATAGCTATTATTGTGTGTTTTGTGTCTCATTCTGAGGAAGGTTCATAACATCTTTTCGGTTATCAAATTAGCTACGTGGATTGAGTAGTTCATTCCAGAGTTCATTTTCCTTATGTATCACATTCGAGTTTGTAGCTTGTTAGCACAATGTGGCATCATATGAGGCTTTTGCAGTATCTGAGGTGGCTTATTGCCTGAGCAGATTGCACTGGGTGAAACGAGTTTATTGGACTCGGGATCAGTGCGATGAGATTTATATAAGGCATATTAAAGAGTAAATACTGTTATTCAGTCCAGAATGAGGTAATAGTTCTTATCGGGAGAAGAGACTCCAGAAATTGTGATTCGGCAGGTGGTTATGAGTTCTACACATCTTCTCTGTCGTGGCAGTATTACCAGAGTTGAAGCAAGGCTTAATTGGTCATGAGGTACATTACGGGCGTCGGGTCAGTGGAAATTTTAGCTATTGTGGTTTGGAAAGATTGCCTTGGGCAAATGAGTTACACGTTGCATGGTATGAATCCATTAAGGGTATAAAATCATATTTTGTGTACTGTGTAGTGATTGATACAATGATCGTATGTTGGAAACAAGCATGGTGGGGAACTCCAGATGTTGGAATTTGACTCTAAGGCTTACTTGACTAAATTAAGGGGAAGATCTTCAGAATGGCTCGAGCTAATGTGCTCAACTGGGTTGTAGTAGTAAGGGTATGTGCACGAGGTGTTAAACGGTGATTTTAGACAACTCCAAAACAATTCATAGCACGTTCGAGGACGAACATATGTTTAAGTGGGAGAGAATGTAACGGCCTGACCGGTCGTCTTGAGCTCTAGCGCGTCATTTGGCAGTTTGAGGCCATGAGTAGCTTCCCTTCAGGTATTATGACTTGTACGTGTGGTCGGAATTGAATTTCGCAAAGTTCGGAGTTGATTTAGAAAGAAAATTCTCATTTCGAAGCTTTAAGTTGGACGAATTTAGTAAGGTGTGATTTCGAGTAAACGATCTCGGAATCGGGATTTGAAGGTTCCAACAGGTTCCTATGATGATTTTGGACTTGGGCGTTTGTCAGAATAGGGTTTTGGATGACCCGGGAGCGTTTTGGCGCCTGTTGTGGAAAGTTGGCATTTTGGAAGGATTTCATAAATTTGGGTTGAAGTGCATTTCAATGTTATCGATGTCCCTTTGGGATTCCGAGTCTGGGAATAGCTCCGTATGGTGATTCCGGAATTGGGAGCGCGTCCGGATATGGATTTGGTGGTTCGTAGGTCGTTTCGGGTTCATTTGGCAAAAAATTAGAAATTTGAAGGTTTTTGGAAAGTTTGACCATGAGTAGACTTTTTTGATATCGGGGTCGGATTCAGATTACAGAAGTTGCATTAGGTCGATAATGTAATTTAAGAATTTCATGCAAAATTTGGCGTCATTCCGAGTTGATTTGATAGGAATCGGACGCGCGGAAGTGTTTTTGAGTTCATAAATTAATGTGTGTTTTGGCGTTCGATTCGTGGTTGTTGGTGATATTTCAGTATTTTTAACGCACGCTCAAGTTTTTATGATGTTGTTAGACTTGTGTGGGCGTCTAATGTGGAGCTCTGAGGGATCGGGTGAGTTTCGGACATTCAGATGGATGAGAAACACTTCAATTTTCTGGTGTTTTTCTGCTGGTGTTGCAGGTCTCGCAAATGCGAGAATAGGTTTGCATTTGCGAGCCTCACATTTGCGAGAAAAGCTTCTCAATTGGGAAGAAGCTTGACCTGGGGAGTTGTTCGCATTTACTACACTTTAGCCGCATTTGCGACCTTAGCAGTGTTCGTATTTGCGACACTTTAGTCCCATTTGTGGCCTTAGCAGTAGAAGCCCAGGTTCGCATTTGCGATGGATTTGTTACATTTGCGAACTAGGTGTCACAAATGCGACATCTGAGACCTGTGCATAGCTCTATTAAAGTGGAACTTAGGCCATTTAGCTCATTTTCTTTCATCTCTTGGGCGATTTCTGGAGCTTTTGGAAGAGGGTTTTTACCTAATACTTTGAGTTTTGGGTCGTTTGGCACCGAGTTGAGGGTTTAAAGCACAATTGTGGACCAAAAGTAAGCTTTGAGGCAAGGTAAGTCTCCTGTCTAACTCTGTGAGGGGGAAACTACCCCTATGTGATATATTTAATATGTGTAACTTGATGTGGGGGCTACATACGTAAGAGGTGACTAGAGTGCGTACGTAGCTAGATTCATGTTATTTCCGGGATAAACTTAGGTTCACACCATGCTATACTTGCACTATAGGGATTATCTTTGCTCGTTTAATTCTTTTATTTCGCATTATGACCTGAGACTAGACATGCGTAGAGTGATAGACTCGTTACTATAGAGGCTTCACTAGTTTCATTATTAGTCACGAAACAATTGTACTCCTCTTATAAAATTGTGTCCGCTATATATATATATATATGTATGTATCATCGAAAGGTTTTTCGTTAAAGAAATTATAACTCACATGTTTATTCGTGAGTGGGGTCAAGGACCCGTTAAAGCTTCTTATTCTAATTGGATCGAGTCGTTCACCTCGGCATGATGTATGTACCACACTCTCATGGGAGCGGGCCGTTTGCCTCGACAGTTTAATAGATGTATCTATGGTTCGTGTTGTTCGACCCTCGGTAGTGCTCAGTTTAATATTTATGTTGGATCGGGCTGTATGCCTCAGAATTTCTATTAAATATCCTCATGAAATCGTGCGTAACATTTGGCAAGAAGCCAGTGTATCTGTGAGTTCTTCCTGATTTGAAGTATAACAACCCATTTTGGTTAGGTCCACTATATATTTATATATGCTCTGGTTGAGGAGGAAATTTTCTAATTGAGAGCTTGAGCCTATTGTAAAGAGGAGAATTGTACCATGTATTTATACTTGTTTACTTCATTTATTTACTCTGCCTCATATTTGTTCACCTTTTTACTATACTTGATATCGAACCACTAGTGAGTGTCGATGTCGAACCCTCGTTACTACTCCCCCGGGGTTAAGCTAGATACTTACTGGGTACATGTTGATTTACGTACTCATACTACACTTCCTGCACATTTTTGTGCATGTACTTTTATGTCTGGTTGTCCTTTGGGTGCGGATGATGAGGGAACTTACCGTGAGCTGCATTTCATGTTATGATCCACAACCAGCAGAGTTTCCTTCAGAGTTATTCATATTTCTCCTGTCCAATTTGTATTCTGGACAGATGTTGTATTTTATTTTACTTCCTAGTAAATGCTCATGCACTTGTGACACCAGATTTTGGGGATAATTATGGGTTGTTCCGTATGGTTGTTGTGAAGATATTATCATTTACTTAGTAAAATTTTATCTCTTACTATTTAATTGAAGGAAATTTATGGTTTTAAAAATACTAAAATGAGTAATTAAGTTAAACTTTTATTGTTGGCTTTCATGACAGTTGTGTTAGGCGCCATCACGACCTTTAATGGATTTTAGGTCTGGACACCAGTGAGATTGCTTAGGCTTGTTCATAAATTGAATTAGTGCTTGTACTGCAAATGCTATATCAACTCTGGTCATTGTAAGATATAATAGCCTCCCTACTAGTCTTTGATATTTACATATATCTTCAACCAGCTTGTCTTCACACTCAGAAGCTCCTACAACAGTGTCATACTCAACAGATGTAAGCTTTAGATTTTTCTCTAGAGGTGTTCTGTAGGTTTAGCACTTGCAAGTCCCATTTCAGCTATCATCTCCAGAGCATATTTCCTTTGGCTCATAATAGTTCCATTTTTGGATCTTGCAACTTCTATTCCCAGAAAAAACTTAAGTTCTCCTAGATCCTTCATTTTAAACCTGAGTTTCAGATCATTTCTAGTCTGAGTTTACAGATCTAGGCTGCTCCCACTGACTATCAAATCATCTACATAGACTAACACAATAACAAGTTTAACTTGAACCTTCTTCGTAAAAAGAGAGTAGTCAAAATGACTTTGAGTGAAGCCCAACTGCACCAGGGCATCAGTCAACTTCATGTTCCATTGCCTGGGTGCCTGCTTCAAACCATACAGAGATCTATGAAGTTTGCAAACCTCGTGAGACCGTTTCTGGCTTGTAAACCCTTGAGGCACATCCATGTACACCTCTTCTAGAATCTCACCATACAAGAAGGCATTGTGAATATCCATTTGAAAAAGAGGCCAATGCTTGGGTGCAACAACTGCAATGATTGACTTTAAGGTCACCATTTTTGCTATAGGTGAGAAGGTTTATGTGTAATCAAACCCTTTTTTTTGAATGTAACCTTTAGCCACCAACCTAGCTTTGTTTCTTTCAACCTCACCTGAAGCTGTATATTTCACTTGAACACCATGTACATCTAATGGGGACTTTACTAGCAGGCAACTCCATTGTAGACCATGTGTGATTATCCTCTATTTGAATCGAAGGAAATTATGATTCCAAAAATACTAAAATGAGTAATGAAGTTAATTATTTAATTGTTGACTTGCCTCACAGCAGTGTTAGGCGATATCACGATTTTTAATGGATTTTGGATCGTGACAGCAATATTGTCGATATATCATTTTCTATAAGGGAAATTTTTATGTTGTTGATCGATATGGTGAGACCATAAAGTTTGATTCCTCGTTTAATGAGACCAAGGTAGCTTCCAGGCTATACAAGGGAGGTAGGAAGAAACAACTTGTGGAATCAAGTGGCCAATTGTTTGATGTTGATAAGGAGGTCCGTGGTCTTGGCCCTTCTGGGAATAATGTCCTTGAAATTAAAATATACCGGCTAGATGAAGAACAAGAGTGGATTGAAGTGTATACGTTGGGTGATTGGATTTTCTTTGGAGGTGATGACTGTCGCTTCTCTCTTTCTTCAAAATATTTTGGTAAGTGCAAAGGAAACTGCATTTACTATGAGGACAGTGAAGATGAAGTTCCATGTGCTTGTTGTGGCAATATCACTACTAAAAACTAGCTGATTTGCGACTGAATATTTTTGACCAAAAAACTCAGTCGTAAATTTGCGACTGATTCGGTCGGAATTTTCAAAAATAATATTGTAATATTTTTTAAAATTATTTTAACTATTTTTCCGACAACATTGGTCGCAACGTTTGGCGAAAAAATCCTGGATAAATTATTGGGACGGATTCAGTCTGAAACTAAAAGTCAAACAATTTTATTTGACCATTTGCGTCCGTTTCGGTCGAAAATATTTTTAAACTTTGGTCAAATTATTATTTTTAAATTGCGTTAAACCTATCCCCTATGTCTGCCCCCTTCCCAATTTATGCACCAGATTAACTTCTATGTTTTGCACTTCTACTAATCTAATTTAGGTATACTTCTCTTGTTGATTCAATTTTTATTTATTTATTTGCTTTTTTGTTGTCAACTTGAGAATATTGAACCTCAAGTTCTGCTACACTGTGTTAGGGAGCTGATAATTACTCCAATTTGGTTAAAATTCCAGCTGCATAAACCAGTTAAGTAGGCTTAGTGTTATGCAGTCACAAACCAAGAAACTTAGCATCATAAACCTTCAAAAGAGTTTCTTATTGATTTCATTGGGCTTGTTTCCCTTAGATCGATAATGTATTCAGCCATGTTTTGTCCAATTCCCTAGATTACATGTAAATAGTTGTCCAATTCACAACTAGTAGAAGGGGTGACAATGTGAGAATCAAGTGAAGAGATCAATCACATACCTTTATCTCCATTAGTTGCTCCTTAACACAGTGTAGCACAAAATAAAGTTAATCTCCAACTTGAGGATATTGAACTGTTAAGTATTTAATCTAAATGGTCCTTGAAGTATTTCACTTGGTCCTTGTAATATGCTGGTAAGTGGTAACCAAAATGCACCTGTGGTTGTAATCGTTTTGATATAACAGCTAAAAGCCGTTTGCTAATAAAAAGAGAAACCTAATAATTATCAGCACCAATCAAAGAGCAAGCTGAAGAAGTTTAAGCAATTAGAATCCATTGAAGTCAAATACAAGATATTGAAGAAGGCGGAGGCTGACAGTCTGTGTGTAAAGTTTAGAAATCATAATGTGAAATAAACCCTTAGTAATGCACTAGGGATACAGAGTAATGCCTGAGCACTGAGAATTTTGTTCCTGTAAGTTCACTGAGAATCTCTAGATCCACTATTGCTAGTTGGACTCTTTTTTCAATTTCCACAATGCAGAACAGTATACAAAATACTGTATTTAGTTTAACACATTGCTTTGAGTAATCATAAACGAGTTGAGCTGAGCTTAACAGAGAGTAGACTTTCTGTGCTTGGTTTAATTTCTAAAGAGTTAAGAACTATATATTTTAGTATTACAAACTAAATTTAAATGTGCTTTAATCAAATTATAGACTTATGGAGATTCCAACCTCTCTGTTGTGATATGTTTCCAAATTTAATTCTGAAAAAACAACAATAGAAACTATCACTAGTTTGCTGCTTTATGAGTAGAAGACTAGAAGCGAGACACCCATCATACATAAGCCCAAGTCCACCAGATTCTTTTATTTTTGATTGATTAATAAGGTTAATTGATACATTGTACAAGCAAAGTGTAGCGAAATTTCATAATTAGCTGTCACTGTCTAAATCAAGGATATATTTAATTGATAGTGAAAAAAACAGGTTGGTTAGTTGTACTATTCAAGTGTATTTGCTTATGCCTAGTGTATTTGATGTCTCCCCTATATCTGGTTCCCTATGTGAATAGTAATAGAGGATAGAATTAAATTTGAAACTATTTGAATTGCCATAGATGTATTAATATTTAAGCTTGAAACTAAATTCACTTTTGAAATTGAGGTTAGTACCTATATGTGGTTTTAACAATTTCGAAGTTTATATATATGTGGAATTGTTAACTTTAGAGAAGAATGATTTGGAATTGTATTAAGTAGTTATAATTAAAAGCCTTAGTTTTAAGTTTAAGAAGTTAAGCTTATTATCGCTTCCAAATTTATTACACATATGGATTCTCGCGGTAAAGAAATTAAAAAATATAAGAAGAAAAAACACACTTTACCTAGATCAAGGCAGCTTCCCCCACCTACACCAAATATGAGCCCTCCTCCTATGCCTCATCGTCCTTCCATTGCAGCTTCACAGTCATCTGAGTTTTTCAAAGTCCCTTCCCCGTCTAGATCGCTTCAGTATTACTCCATGCCTTCTCATGGTGACTCATCTTCGACCACCATTAATTTTATACCCACACCTCATTTCCTAGATTCTTCTCCGCGTGATCCTGCTAGTCAGTTTAATGGCTCACCACCGATTGCATCCCCGAGCCATCATAGTAGCAAGCATGGTGGTTCATCTTTTGTGCCTCATACATCGCCCGCTCAATTGTCATCTCCAGCATCATCCATTCCAAGTATATCTAACTTGGATATTGGAGGCTCTCATACAGCTTCATCCCCATCTAGCAGTACTTCTACAGTTGCTGGTACCGTGAGACAGTGTACTGGAGGGATTGTACAGTACAATCATTTTCATCGGCTGATTATCGTTCCCCATGGCAACATGTGAGTTTTTATTCAATTTCCTTTTAAAAACTTTCAATAAAATTATGCATATAATGAATTTAATGACATTTTATATATTAAATTAAATGCAGGTTTTTGCTATCCTTTCAGGCCACGCATATGGTGATGGAATCTATGAAGTCATTTTTTGATGAGCCTTGGAATTCTTGGAGATAGATATCGTACCCGATCAGAATGAATTTGTGGCAATAATTTAAGGTAAGAATAAATTAATTTTTATTAATACTTATCTCTATTCGTCTAATATTATTTATTCAATTTTGCAGGTTAGGTGCATATGGCAGCCAACACTTGAAAATGTGGTGCATGATAACTTTGAGAAGAAAGCACAGAAGTTGATAAAAAATTCACATCATGTTGCTAGGAAAGGTGGCAAAAGCCTAATTGGATACGTGAAGATGTCTGGAATCAGCTCTTGGCGAAGCGGAACACCCCTGAGTGGAAGAAGAAGAGTGAACAAGTAAAGTTAAATAGAGATTCTACTAAGGGTGGAGTATTGCATACTGGAGGTTCTATTAGTTTTGCAGCTCATCATTTGAGAATGGTAATTTCATTAGAAAATATTCTTAGTTTTACAAGTATGCAGATTGAACATATATATTTCTAATTAATTCGTAATTTTCAGGATAAGGAACGTGGGGGAGATGTGACTTATGTTGAGGTCGGAGACCCACAAGAAGAAGAAGAAGAAGAAGAAGAAGAAGAAGAAGAAGAAGAAGAAGGAGGAGGAGGTGGAGGAGGAGGAGGAGGAGGAGGAGGAGGACGGTACAAGAGACGGATGGATCGAACTACGTGCTGTAAAGACATTTGTATAATCCAAACACCAACACTATATTATTTTTTCTTCTTGATTTATTTTATTTATATAACGTGTATTATTTTTATTTCAGGACAAGTATCATATTGATTTTGATACATGGCGACAAACTCAGCCGGCCCCGGAGGATATGATTGCATTTGGACACAAGCGGCTGGTGGCGTGAATAAAGGTATAAATATTATGTAATTATCTATTTTGGTATTAATTTGAAAGTTGTTTGATTGTTTTCTTACTTTTTTACTTTCTGTTCTTTATTTCTCGTGAAAATAATAAATAAAAGTCGAGTCTACGGGATTGGAGCACAGCCATCCTCTAGTCGTCCACCAGCAGAATTATTCCCTGGGGCATCAGTTTCCCAAGAAGACATGGAAGCTATGTGTCAAAAAGTGGATCAAATGTCGCAAGAATTTCAAGCAACTCAGGCTTTGATCCAAAAATTGTTAAAAAAGAAAAGCAAGAAAGGAGCTGCAATGGAGTCTGAGTCTGAGGAGGAGACTGAATTTGAATAGGCTATTTGAATGTTTTAGAGTTGAAGTTAAAGACATGTTTAATTTATGTTGTTTAATAGTTGGTTGTTTCATTAGTTGATTGAATTGTTATAAATATTACCATTCGCTTTGTAGTAGATATTGGATTTTGGATTGTTATATTAGGTTTTTGGTTAATTGTTAGGTGTTTGATTGGTTGTTTTATTTGGCAGGTGGGGTAGCTAGAAATACATCAGGATTCTGCTTTAAAATGCCAAGATTTGCGACTGAATTCGACACAAGTTTCACTAGGAACTACCCAGATTTGCGTCTGATTCAGTCGCAAATTGAAAATTTCTAAAAATATTTAATTAATATTTGCGATTGAATCAGTCTCAAATGGAGAATTTCTGATATTTTTAATTAATTAATAATCACTATTTTCGACTGAATCAGTTGCAAGCTTTTTATTTATATTTTTTTTACTCTGGTCAGGGATGGAATCAGTCGCAAACTGCTTAATTTCAAATGTCCCCGCATTTTTTAATTTGCGACTGAATCCGTCGCAATTTTTTTTCTGATTCAGTCGCAAATATATTGCGACAATGTATTTTCGGACTGACACTTTTCATTCGCAAATCGATCTAAAAACACGATTTTCTTGTGTGGTCCTTGTGGGGAAGAAGGATGGATATGACCTTATCAGTAGACCACTCACTGACTTACTCAAGAAGGATGGTTTTGTGTGGAATGCTAAGGCTGTAGATGCATTTGTAGCATTGGAGTTAGCTCTTACTTCTACTCCAGTGTTAGCATTACCTAACTATGCTCTTCCATTTGTAATTGAAACAGATTCTAGAGGCACAGGCATTGGTGTTGTTCTTATGCAAGATGACCACCCAATATCTTTCATTAGCAAGGGGTTAGCTCCTAGGCATATGGCTTTGTCTATGTATGAAAAAGAGTTGTTGGACTTGGTGTTTGCAGTTACCAAATGGTCTCACTATCTTTTGGGTCAACTTTTTATTGTGAAGACTGATCAAAAAGCCCATAAGTACCTCTTAGGAGCAAAAGTTACATACTGACTTGCAGATTAGATGGTTAGCTAAGTTGTTACCTTTGACTTTGAAATCCAGTATAAGAAGCGCAAGGAGAATGTGGCTGCTGATTCTTTGTTAAGAATGTCAAGAGATGAGTTGATGACCTTAATGGTTTCTTCTGTACAAGCAAATCTTTGGGGTGAAATTCAAAACAGTTGGTTCAATGACCCTAAGTTACGGAGTCTCATCAACTCCTTACAAAACAAACCTCAGAAACACTTCACTTGGATAAACAATCAGCTTAGGAGGAAGGATAAATTGATGGTAGGAAATGAATTGGGCCTAAGGACTAAGATTTTGCAACTGTGGCATTCATCCCCATTTGGTGGCCACTCTTGCATTGACGCAACCACTAGAAAACCGATGGCTTAGTTTTATTGGAAGGGCATAAGAACTGATATCCTCCACTTTGTGCGCAATTGTTATGTATGTCTAAGGAACAAGTATGACACTTCTGCCTCAGCTGGTTTATTGCATATTTTGCCTCTCCCTGCAGTTCCTTGGACAGAGATTAACATGGATTTTATTGAAGGTTTGCCCAAATCAAAAGTAAAGACAGTTATTTGGGTAATAGTTGGGCGATTGACTATGTATGGCCATTTCATTGCTTTGGCTCACCCCTACACTGCCCATTCCCTTGTGCTTATCTTTCTTGATCACATTTTCAAATTACATGGGTTCCCTGCTACCATCACCAGTGATCGTGATCCTATTTTCATCAGCACATTTTGGAAGGAGTTCCTTTTTGCTCAAGGTGTCCATTTGCACACTTTCACAACTTATCATCCTCAAACTGATGGCCAATTTGAGGTTCTTAGCAGATGTTTGGAGACTTATTTACGTTGTTTTTGTTCTGATTCACCAGCTGATTGGTGCATTCTTTCCATTGGTTGAATGGTGGTATAACTCATCACACCATTCTACCATTCAGACTTCACCCTTTGAACTACTTAATGGCTACCCTTCTCCTCTTCACCTTCCTTATCTTTCTGGTGACTCTCCTTCTGATGACGTTGAGAACATCATGCTGCTATATGAGTTTAAATTGCAACTAGCTAAATACCATCTGGCACGAGCTCAACAGCGTATGCAAGATCAAGCTGATGCTCATCGCACAGACAGGCAGTTTTCAGTTTTTGATTGGGTCTTTGTGAAGCTTCAACCATATAGGCAATGCACTATGTCTATCTCTCCCTATCATAAACTTACATCTCACTATTTTGGTCCTTATCCTATTTTTGAAAGGATTGGATCAGTTGCTGCTACCACCTGAGGTCCAAATCCACCCTACTTTTCATATATCCCAACTCAAGTTTTGCCCAACCATTCCTTCTGAAATTGTCCACCCACCTGTCATGGGTCTCTCTAGTCCTTTATGTCCTACTCCTGAAGCTATACTTGATTGCAGATTGGTCAAACAGGGTAACAAGGCAGTCACATAATGTTTGGTCAAAATGGCAAGGTATGGATGTTGTTGCTGCTACTTGGGAATTTGCTTCCCTCCTTAGGACCAGATTTCCTTCCTTCACCCTTGAGGACAGGGGTGTTTTTCAAAAGGGGTTATTGATCACAAAATTCAGATGAATTCCATGATGCCACATCAGCTGATGAGTAGACTAATTTGAAAGTTAGTTATATTAGTTTGTTAGTTAAAATTTGAATGTTAGCGTTTGGCGGGAACTTCTAGCATGTTTTATCTCATTTCCAATGCTTTGTTTTTGTAATTTCAGTAGACTATTGAGAAGTATAAATATCAAGTTGTAATCTCCTATTAGGTACTTTGGAATGTTAATGAAATTTCGAAATTCCCTCTCATTGTTCTAGCCTCTTCTGCCTTCTTCTCGATTCTCTCTTCTTCTACCTTCTTTCTCTTTTTTCTACTTTTTCTGCTTAACTCTGTATCAATTTTAGAGTAGATACCAATTTTGGTATCAATTGGTATCAAAGCTAAATCATGGGACCACACAAAGCTGTTGATATGGTCTATTTAGACTTGCAGGAGCAGTACGAAGATTTAGTTGCTCAACAGTTGGATATCCGCTCAATTCTCGATCAGAAGACACAAGATTTGCTAGCTTATATGGATCATCGTCATGCTGAAATGTTACAAATGGTTGGAGCTCTCAAAAACTCGATCGATGGAATGCAACTTCATCAATAGTCTCGCAATAGTAGTTCCACTTCAAATGCTCGAGATAATGAACAACAATCAGGTCAGGGAATTTTAGGCCCCAATCCTTATCATGTTCATAACAGTCAAAGTCATAATCTACTATTTCCTAGATTTAATGGTGAAAATTTGAAACACTGGTTGTATAGAATTGATCAATACTTTGATGTTGATAATACTGGTGCGAATCAGAAGGTCAATATAGTTTCTATGAATTTGGATGATGATGCTCTAGCTATGGCACCAGTCGTATATGAAATGTAGAGATTCACCTATCCACCCTCAGTGGGAGGAGTATATTGAGGCTTTGATTGAAACACTTAGTGAGGAATATATTGATCCTATGCTAGAACTGAAGCAATTGAAGAAGATCGGTTCAGTGAAGGAGTTCCAATTTGTTTTTGCTAGGCTATTAGCTCAGTATGATCTAACTGTTAGCCAAGCTATCTCTTGCTTTTTAGGAGGATTGAAGGGGGAATTAGTGAACCCTGTCAAAATGCATGAACCTCAGACCTTGTCCAAAACTTATCGCTTAGCTCGATTAGCTGAAGCAACCTTAGTTGCTAATGCTAGAGCTCTAAGGTGTAGCACTACTCCTTTGTCATCTACTCACCTCAAAAAGCCTTCCCAATCCTAATCCTATTACCTTCACTCCTAAACTAGCTTTACCTCCTTCAACCAGTGCTAATATTCCTAGAAACAGGAGAACTATTTCTCATGCCGAAATGCAGGCTAGAAGTGCACGGGGTCTTTGCTATTTTTGTGATGAGAAATACACTACTGGTCATAAATGTAACCTACCTAGACAACTGTTTGTGATGGATCTGGAAGTTTCAGAAAGCGAATGTGGAGAGGTTGTTACGCAGGAATCTGAGGGGGGTCCTTCTGGTGAAGAATGGTCAGCGGGGGAATGGGATACCCCTATGCTATCTCTACGTGCTTTAAGTGGAATACAAGGAGCTCAAACCATTCATGTTACTGGATATAGTGAGAAGAGGCCAATACAAATCTTACTTGATGGAGGTAGTACACACAACCTTATTGATGAGAAGGCTGCTAAGAGGTTGGGGTACCAAATTTGTCCTACCAGGGTGAGCTATGTAAGCCTTGGTAACAACACTTTAGAAGCCACTTCTGTGGTTGTTAGGTGTTTTGAGTGGATCCTTCAGGGTACTACCTTCTCATCTGACTTAATTGTATTTCCAGTTGGTAAATATGATCTGGTTTTAGGGGCTTTATGGATGAAAACACTAGGTCCCATTACCATGGACTATTCTGATCTAACTATGGCCTTCAATTATAAAGGGAAGTATCACTTGTTGAGGGGAGTGTCTGAGGAATTTAAGGTTTCTGGTCCAAAGTCCTTGGACAAATTAAAAGGGGAGGATATGCAATTCTTTATGTTGCAAGTAAGGGATAGCATTCCTACCTCACTTATTGATACGCACTGCCAAGATTTGCGTAGGGCCAAATCTGACAGTGATTCTCCTATTGACCAGTTGTTACATCAATACCAATTTTCTTTGTTGAACCCACCTCACTACCTCCTCAAAGGGGAGCTTTTGACCACATAATACCCCTCCAACATGGTTCTAAACCCGTGAATGTTAGGCCCTATAGGTATTCTTATATTAAGAAGGACATTGTTGAAAAATTAGATAATGAAATGCTGCAACAAGGGCTCATTCAGTACAGTAACAGTTCCTTCTCTTCTTCTGTGGTCCTTGTGGGGAAGAGGGATGGATCATGGAGACTATGTGTCGATTACAGGGAGTTGAATCACTGCACAATCAAGGATAAATTTCCAATACCTCTTATATATGATCTTTGGATGAGCTTTATGGGGCTACCATTTTTCCTAAGATTGATCTTAGGTCTGGATATCATCAAATAAGGATGATACCTGAGAATTTTCCCAAAACAGCTTTCAAAACACATTCTGGGCATTATGAGTATTTAGTAATGCCTTTGGCTTCATTAATGCTCCTTCTACATTTCAATGTCTCATGAAACACTTGTTTCAGAAGTTGCTAAGGAAATTTGTATTGGTGTTCTTTGATGACATTCTGGCCTATAGTGTTAGTTTGCAAAATCATGTGAGACATTTGCAGCAGGTATTTGATATCATGGTCACTCACAGTCTATTGGCCGAACAGTCTAAGTGTGCCTTTGGAGTTTCAAGGGTGGAATACTTAGGGCATTTCATTACTGCTGAGGGAGTATCTACTGACCCTAGGAAAATTGAAGCAGTTCAACAATGGCCAACTCTCACTACTCTTAAGCAACTGAGAGGATTCTTAGGACTAGGAGGTTATTATAGGAAGTTCATTAGGGGATATGACCTTATCAGTAGACCACTCACTGACTTACTCAAGAAGGATGGTTTTTGTGGAATGCTAAGGCTGCAGATGCATTTGCAGCATTGAAGTTAGCTCTTACTTCTGAGTGTTAGCATTATCTAACTATGCTCATCCATTTGTAGTTGAAACAGATGCTAGAGGCACAAGCATTGGTGTTGTTCTTATGAAAGATGACCACCCTATAGCTTTCATTAGCAAGGGGTTAGCTCCTAGGCATATGGCTTTGTCTATGTATGAAAAAGAGTTGTTAGCCTTGGTGTTTGCAGTTACCAAATGGTCTCACTATCTTTTGGTTCAACATTTTATTGTGAAGACTGATCAAAAATCCTTTAAGTACCTCTTGGAGAAGAAGTTACATACTGACTTGCAGATTGGATGGTTGGCTAAGTTGTTACCCTTAGACTTTGAAATCTAGTATAAGAAGCACAAGGAGAATGTGGCTACTGATTCTTTGTCAAGAATGTCAATAGCTGAGCTGATAACCTTAATGGTTTCTTCTGTACAAGCAGATCTTTGGGGTGAAATTCAAAACAGTTGGTTTAATGACCCTGAGTTACGCAGTCTCATCAACTCCTTCCAAAACAAACCTCAGAAACACTTCACTTGGATAAACAATCAGCTTAGGAGGAAGGGTAAATTGATGGTAGGAAATGATTTGGGCCTAAGGACTAAGATTTTGCAAATGTGGCATTCATCCCCATCTGGTGGCCACTCTGGCATTGATGCAACCACTAGAAAACTGATGGCTTACTTTTATTGGAAGGGCATCAGAACTGATATCCTCCACTATGTGCGCAATTGTTCTGTGTCTAAGGAACAAGTATGACACTTCTGCCTCAGCTGGTTTATTGCAACCTTTGCCTCTCCCTGTAGTTCCTTGGACAGCTATCAACATGGATTTTATTGAAGGTTTTCCCAAATCAAAAGGAAAGACAGTTGTTTGGGTCATAGTTGATCGATTGACTAAATATGGCCATTTCATTGCTTTGGCTCACCCCTACACTACCCAATCCCTTATGCTTGTTTTTCTTGATCACATTTTCAAATTACATGGGTTCCCTGCTACCATCACCATCGATCGTGATCCTATTTTCATCAACACATTTTGGAAGATCCTTTCTGCTCAAGGTGTCCATTTGCACACTTCCACAACTTATCATCCTCAAACTGATGGCCAATCTGAGGTTCTTAACAGATGTTTAGAGACTTATTTATGTTGTTTCTGTTCTGATTCACCAGTTTATTAGTGTGCATTCTTGTCATTGGTTGAATGGTGGTATAACTGATCACACCATTCTGCCATTCAGACTTCACCCTTTGAACTCTTTATGGCTACCCTCCTCCTCTTCACCTTCCTTATCTTTCCGGTGACTCTCCTTCTGATGACGTTGAGAACATCATGCTGCTACATGATTTTAAATTTCAACTAGCTAAATACCATCTGGCACGAGCTCAACAGCGTATGCATGATCAAGCTAATGCTCATCGCACAGACAGACAGTTTTCAGTTGGTGATTGGATCTTTGTGAAACTTTAACCATAAAGGCAATCCACTCTGTCTATCTCTCCATATCATAAGCTTACATCTCGCTATTTTGGTTCTTATCCTATTGTTGAAAGGATTGGAACAGTTACTTATAAGTTGTTGCTACCACCTGAGGTCTAAATCCACCCTACTTTTCATATATCCCAACTCAAGTTTTGCCCAGCCATTCCTTCTGAAATTGTCCACCCACCTGTTTTGCATCTCTATCGTCCTTTATGTCTTATTCCTGAAGCTATACTTGATCGCAGATTGGTCAAAAAGGGTAACAAGGCAGTCGCACAATGTTTGGTCAAATGGCAAGGTTTGGATGTTGTTGCTGCTACTTGGGAATTTGCTTCCCTCCTTAGGACCAGATTTCCTTTCTTCACCTTTGAGGACAAGGGTGTTTTTCAACCGGGGGTATTGATACACAAAATTCAGATGAAGTCTATGATGCCACATCAGTTGATGATTGTACTAATTTGAAAGTAGTTATATTAGTTTGTTAGTTAAAATTTGAATGTTAGCCTTTGGCGGGAAATTCGGTTAGCATGTTTTAGCTCATTTCCAATGCTTTATTTTTGTAATTTCAGTAGACTATTGAGAAGTATAAATAGCAAGTTGTAATCTCCTATTAGGTACTTTGGAATGTTAATGAAATTTCGAAATTCCCTCTCATTGTTCTAGCCTCTTCTGCCTTCTTCTCGATTCTCTCTTCTTCTCCCTTCTTTCTTCTTTTTTACTTTCTCTGCTTAATTCTCTATCAATTGTCGAGTAGATACCAATTTTGATATCAAGTTTGATTACTGATATCCTTCCTTGAATATGCTCATATTTTGGCCACCACCATCTTGGATTAAGGGCGAGGATCAGGCTCCTTCAAATGCTCAAGCGAGTTTCTAAGTCTAAGTCTCCTTTATTCTTCAAAATCTATATACATGCGTCCGTCGGCTTGTCGGAGACTCCAAATTTGAACTTTTGAAAAGTACAAAAGTACAAATTAGCAAAGAGAATGAAGTTCAAAATGTGGCACAGCCCTAGAATCAAAGATTAAAAATCAGATTTTGTTTAAATTATCAAATATAAAATGTAAGGGGGAAACATGAAGAAAAAGATCAGGAAATAAGAATTGAAGAAGGAAGAGGGGTCTAACTTCTAAGGGAGAAAGAGAATACACTGATACACAACAAGAGTTGGAGGGCGTTCCACGTGCTGCTCCGACAGATGGTGGTAGCGCAGCGATCAGAAGCAGAACCCTAACTTTTTTAATTTGGGAATTGAGAAGATAGAAAGCGTGTTTTTGTTTAAGGCTCTCTTTTGTTTTAGATAGCAAAAAGGTTTTAATTGTTAAAAGAATAAATGTTAGTTTAAAAGGAAGTCAAAGTGTCGTTTGGAGTTGTTTGGGAAACGACATCGTTAGTTTGTGCTTTCTTAAAAAAATGTGTAAAAGAAACAAAACTTGGAAAGCTGCTCTCAGCGTGATTAGAACCTCCATGTTCTTCAAGCAATCAAAGAACTCTAACCACTGAACCCAGACCCCTTGTGTTACTGGGTTCTGCATAATATATATATACATATATATACAAATAGTAAATTTTTCAAATGAATACAGGGTTTCGAAGGAAAGTACTGGTTCGCCCGAACCTGCACCCTCTACTGCAGCTCCGCCCCTGATACTAATAGAGAGGCTCACAAACATAATGCAGTCAACCGAAACTGAACTGATCTAACAGGAAAATAACAAAATTTACCTACCAATGTGGTTTTGAGCAAAATACATAGCAGTGGATCTTCATGAGAAGAAGAGAATTTCTGACGCGGGAAGAAAAAAAAGACGAGTGACTTAACACTTTTATTGAACTCATTTATATAGTGCAATAAAGTTGCGAAAAGTCTAGATATAGTTATTCTTATCCGTGGAAGTTCAAAGAACAACACAAATAAAGCTGAAAACGTGAAAAGCTACAATGTAAATACTACGTACGAATAAGTAAGAAAATTTGCACAATTGCAGCAACTTGTAGTAACTGCTGGAAGATGAAACAATTATGTGCAATTATCCGATTCAATGCTGGTGAAATTAACATCTAATAGAAGGCTTTTTTTTCATGAAGGGTAAAATCAAAATTAAAATTTTGATGGCTAATTTAGTTTTTTAACTTTTCTTTTTTGGGCTTCCCACTTATAATATAGTACTAGTCTTGGAGTACGCGTCTTGCATGTATAACCCGTCTCAATGAATAATATGCTTTTTATAGTGAAAATTATGATCGACTTACAAATATAAAAGTTTACAAAAAAAGAATTCTTGAAAATGATAATTGTTGATCCTATTTAGCCAATTACTCAAGAAGGAAGAAATTCTACCCTTAGAAGTTCCCAATCATGCATCCCAATTACTATATTAAACTTAATATTTCTCCAATTTTATAATTTTATTATTTCAGTTTCACAAGTTATCATGCTTTCTTTTTAGTTTCAACAAGAACATATAATCTTTGGAGATTTAATAGTTAACTAAAAAAATTAGAAAATTATATATTCTCAAGTTCATTCGGGAAGACACTAGTTAAATGACATAAGAGATCTACTCAAACTGTTGTTTTTCTTAACCAATAAAAAATATTGTAGAAATTATTCCCAACAGATTAAAGAAAATCACTATCGCATAATAATATCCATTAATCTACTTTTTCTATTTTTTGGAGAGTTTTCTTTCTCCATCCATAACCATACATCTAGATTCTACATCTGAATGCATCAAATGTTATCTTTTATATTTACCAAGTTTTATGGACAATCAAATGTTGTCTTTTATCAGCTCCTGGTTGTCATCGCTCAATCACGTCATTTTTTACTAAGTGACTGCTTAGGGACCTTAGCGTACGATCTGGGTTGTTACCCTCTCGTCTTTGGATCTTAGAACACAAAAAATATATCTGTACAAACGATCTATGCCTGTATCCGGAGTTTTTCAGGGGTTAATAAGGTGAAATGAGACCATCCTATTATCCATAGTTGTGCATTTGTCCTTCATGCCAGCTAGCATAATATGAAAAATAAGTTTCTATTATTCTTCTTAAACCCGATACACTAAGCTCTTGTTATTCGCGGGGTCCAAAAAAACGTTGGACCACAAGATCTATTGTACGCCACCTTACAATGTATTTCTGCAAGAGGCTGTTTTCACGTCTCTTCCAATAATCACTTATAGCTTTTTATAAATAAATTTTTATGTTTCTTCTAATAATCTTATAGCTTCTTACATATTAAACCAAAATAAATATAAAAATATATAGATCGGCTCATGGAAGTAGAAAATAATAAAATTTATTGTATATCTTTTGCCCATATAACAAATAACAAAAATAAAGGAATACAATAGAATAATATCACTCCCTCCTTTCCAATTTATGTGAACTTGTTTGAATGGGCACGAAGTTTAGAAAAAATGAAGACTTTTGGAATTTGTGGTCCTAAACAAGTCAAAAAAGGATCCAGAGTATTTGTGTGGTTATAAAAGCTTCGCATTAAGGGTATAACTGAAAATTTAAGCTAAATTATTTTCTAATTTAAAAAGGGGTCATTCTCTTTGGAACGAACCAACAAATAAATAAGTTCACGTAAACTGAAACAAAAAGAGTACATTCTTTATTTATTTTTAGCTAAATAGTAAATAGAATAAAAGAGGGTATGAATACTTTTTATTCAAGTAAGTTGGTATAGGCGTACAATTTTTTTATGCACAACCAAACAAAAAGAGAGAGATATAGACCCTTTTCTTGACTTTAAATATATTGCTGAAAAACTTTTATGTTCAACGTTATATGTTACGATCCAAATCCCACCCAAGGTCACGATGGTGCCCAATACCTCAGTCAGTTAAGTCAACTATTTCCACTAGTGAGTTCCATGTAGTTTACCAAAAACAAAATATTTTTTCACACTTGCTTAACTTAATCTTTGGGACATTAAGTAGAAACAGATAACTTAGAGCATTTTATACCAAAATAGAGGATCATGAAATTGTAAATTTACGATTTACATTCCAAAATAAAGTTTATTAGCATGTGTGTCATGAACTAGTGTCACAAGTCTACAGGAAACTAATAGTATAATACCAAAAGTATAAGAAGTCTATCCTACTGTCTGAGTAAGTATAGACAGAAATGACAAAGAAACAAAAGATAGCTCCAAAGTGTTGCTGGGAGTCGCCAAGAGAAGCAGCTTACTGTGGAGTCTAGACCAGGTAAATGTATCAAGGACGAACTCCGGGCTGATACCCAGATGCACCCGCCTCAGAACTTGTACAATTAAGTACAAAGTGTAGCATGAGTACATAAACAATATGTACCCAGTAAGTATCTCACCTAATCTCAAAGAAGTAGTAACGAGAGGTCGACGTGACACTTACTAGGGTCAGAATAATATGTTTTAAGTGTAAAGCTAAGCAAGAATGGAAATTTATGAACAATAATGAAGACAGGAACATTAAATATCCTTTACCATTATCTGTACGTGTCAAGTTTTCTAGCATACAATTTACCTAGTTTTCATTTCTCATAGTATTTAACAGATACAAAATCACAGAACACCCAACAACTAACAAACACATAACATGCCGTGAACGTACAGGTGACGCGACGCGAAAATAAGTGTGCTTTGGCGAAGGGTCGAACGGCTCGAACCATAGATGCATTTATTACACCGCTCACGAATCGAACATGCGACGCGGTTGATATAATAGTAGGGCTACCCCGCTCGCGAATCATGCATGTGATGCGGGTTCCCGCATATATATACATAAATAACATGAATCAAGAAATTCAGTAGAGAATATACTTACAGAGAAGATTTCAACAATATAAATTTCAGAATATAACCTCCTAGATGTTCACTTAATAATTCAATGATATTAGGCAACCTAAATTAACATTTACGATTATAGTTACGGCACATAAAGCATGCTAGTGAATCCTAAACTCCCCCACACATCATAATAGTAGCTACGCACGGACTCTCGTCACTTCGTGCGTGCGTAGCCCCCACAAATAAAGACCTACAATTATTTATATTCACCTATGGGGATAATTCCCTCTTACGAGGTTAGAAAGGAACTTTTCTCGTGTCAAGCCAACTTTCCGGGTCAAGAACGCGCCCGAAACTCCAAATTTGTCGCTCAAGGACTCGAAACTAGTCAAATATTGCATAAATAAATCAATATATACTCAAAAGTACAAAATTTCCCTATTTAAATGATTATTTTAACCTAAATTGCAAAATTCTAAAATACACCCCTCGGGCCCACATGCTCGGATTCCGGAAATTTCCGGAGGAAATACTTACCCATAGCCTAAGGATCAATATTATATGGGTTTTGTACGATTCCGTAACACATTTCTTGGAAATTTTCCATTTTTTGTCAAAAACTTAGGTTTTACTCTAAACCATGATTTCCACTAATTTAAGGTGTTAATCTACCTAGGAATTCAAGTATTAAGCTAAGTTTATAGTAAGAATTACTTACCTTACCGTGTCTAGGTCGAATACCCTCATTGTATGCTCTCAAAATCGCCCAAGATTGAAGAAAGTGTTCAAAAATGGCTAAGTCCTGAGTTTAAATCGAAGTGCACTGCCTACAGGCTTTTCGCACCTGCGGCTCGAGGATCGCACCTGCGATCTCGCATCTGGGAGAAAAATCTCGCACCTGCGAAGAAGGGGAAGGGGGCCTGGTTTCGCACTTGCGATGGGATGTCCGCACCTGCGGCTCCGCTTCTGCGAAAAAGGGCCCGCACCTGCGAAAATTGGCAACTCTCTCAGGAGTCGCACCTGCGAGACTGGGACCGCAGGAGCGGTCTCGCACCTGCGACTGAACTTCCGCAGGTGCGGTCGCACCAGACCTGATGCAGCAGCAGTCATTTTAGGCTGGTTTTTGCCTCGCTCGATGCCTGAATGGCATCTGGGCCCACCCGAGACCCTGTCCAAATATACCAACAAGTCCTAAATCATAATACGGACTCGCTCGAGCCTTCGAAACGTCCGAAACATCGCTAAATCTAGAAATAACACATGATCACGCTCAACTATGTATTATAGAAAGACTAAACGGGCGTTGCAAATATAAATCTGGGGTATTACACCCAAAGTCGATCC